>VZTL01065709.1:0-25871 GCA_013400535.1 Scopus umbretta | reverse complement strand
GGGGGGGAGGGAATCCCTTCTCCCGCGGGGTTGCAGCCAGCGGGTGCCGGACGGCGCGGTCTGGTGCAGGCGTTGCCTTTGCGGCCGTGGGTCCGAAAGTACTTTGGGGAAGGGAGAGCGAAGCGGTTGCCGCTCAGTTTTCGTAAAAAAAAAAAAAAAGGGGAATTTTGGCGCTGCGGCGGCGCTGAAGCACCCTCCTGACTCCAGCCGAGTCCGCGACCCCGTGGCGGTTAAGCCAGACGGATCTCGGGGAGTCTTGCAATGAGTAGCACCACCAGGGAGTAATTAGTATTTAGCGGGCTTACGGACTGCGAAGCACGTTTATGTGCTTGGGGTTGGGTTTTTTTTTGGTTTTTTTTTGGTCGCCGTGAGCAGTTGAGGAACAGGAGAGTTGCTGGCTGGCCCTGCAGTGCGTCGTGTCAAAACCAGGCTTTACTACCGCACGAATTTAAAAACCCTTCGGTAACGTAACCGGTTTGCGCGCCGCCACCGAGTTGCGAGCGTCCGAAAGCAGCTTCTGGTGACGGAGGCTTGAAAGGAGCTTCCCTTGGGCATGCAGCGTGGCAGGGCAGCTCCGTGAGGAATACATACATCCCGTTCCAGAGGGATCATCACACAGGCACCTCACAGCCTGATGACTCGGCACGCTGCGGTCACCGGCCCAGCGTGGCAGCTCCTGCGAGGAAGGATGCAGCGGTGCGCGGGCGGTAGTCCTGCTACCTGGAGCTGCGACCTTCACTATGCAGTAGTGGCACATGTGAGGTTGTGGGGGAGAAAAAAAAAAAAAAAAAGAAAAAATTATTACCACTAGTTTTTCATTTTAAACAGCTGCTTCTGATAATTCAAATGACCCTGTGGTGCTTTCTATTGTGAGGGAGTAATAGTCCTTTTTGTACTTTACTTGCTTCGCAAAGGGATATTTGCTTTTTATCTGTTGCCCCAAACTGTGTAGCAAATGAAGTGAGGCTAATAGTATAAGCTCATAACTCAACATAGCAAGAAATCTAAAGCGGTAAAGAAGGTGAAAACTTTTTGCAAGAAATACTGTAGCAATTTTGCTCTGTTTTAAGAGAAGATAAACACTGAGACAGAGGTGACATTTCAGAAGCAGAACAGCAGAACAGTATTTCAAGCAAAGCATTGTACAGCTTAAAGGTTATTTTGCAAGGTGCACTTGCTCTTTGAAAAGATACTGTCTTTTGAAGTCAAGTGAACTGTGTGAAAACTTCCACAGGAACAGTGTCACAGGGTAAATCTTTTAGTCAGGGTTCTGATTGCATCAACAAAGCGCTAAGTATTTAGAAGAACCATCTCAAGGGCATCTTGAGATATTTATTATTCAACAGCTGTATGAGCAACAGTATGCACTGTCATGTCAGGATGCCCAGGTCATGGGTCGAATGCTCTCCAAATCCTTGGTGTACACACGCTTGCTCTGTCTCTTTTCCCTGAGGTACAGGGACTCCTGCTTCAATCCTTGTTTATGTCTTTACTCACAGAACTGAATGTGTGGGGCGGACCTTCACCCAGCTAGTGAGAGAGATACAAAGAGCACAAAATGTCTTTGTTTCACCCAGGGGTTGTCTGCAACCACTGCTGAGATTCAATGGCTGCTTGTTAGTAAAGTCCTTGGAGTGAAAATCATCCTCACAGTGGAGGACAGGAGGGTTATAACCCCTTAACTCACCTACTGCCATATCCTGTGCATGCAGTGTTTGAGTTACAGGAAGCTCTGCGTCTTCCTAAAACACTCAAGACTTATGGTACGGCTGCTGGGAGAGTGAAGTTTCATACTGTCCCTGGTAGAGAAAGCTGACTGAGGTGCTCTATAATCTACTGAAATACAACCAAGGAGTTGATAAATTTGACTTTTCCTGAGGGCAAGTGTGGTTTCTTTCAGTTTCCCTCAAATTCAGCCTTACAGAATCCATGAGCTGCTTCAGAGTCATAAGGAGAAAAGGATCGGCTTAGTAAGAGAGGCAGGGAGTCAGGGACAGCAGCACACAGGGCAGTTAACACCCTGTGGGCTTGGTGTCTATGAGATACCTACGCTTTCTGGAGATGTTTCAGGGACATGAAAACATGGATATTTTTCTGTGACCTCACTTTGTGGGGTGTGCCATGGCAGGCTGGTATAAGCTCTCCAGTTGCCCTATCAGACTGCTATCTGAACATCTGGTGCTGAATATGGTTTGGTCATCTGGAATATCATCTGCTTATTTAAAACTTTTGGCAATTGGCCACTTACCAGGTACCTCCTCTTCAAGGTTAAGTCTTCCTGTAGCGTATGTCTTCCCCTGGGAAGGAGCGGGGACTCTTGTGCCATTGCTTTTGCTCCTTCTCCTCAGGCAGGAGAAGCTTCCTGGCCTCATGGGCAGCAGGGACAGCTTACTTGGAAGGACATGGAGTCTTTCTAAAGTCTGTTGGAAAGAACTTAGACATTGACAATGCTGACTGGTTGTCTGGGGCTGGAATAGTTATCTCAGCCCTATGATTTCGTTTGTAAAGGCCTGATTTAGTTGTCTGATAATCTAAATCTAAGTCCTCTCTCTGACAATAAAATCCTCAAATCTCATTTCTTTCAGCTCTTGCAAGTCCAAGTGTTCTTAACTATTTTTCATTGTCTCTTCTGGGTAATTTGGCATTTTTCTGTGTTATTGTTTGACCATTCTTCCAAATGCCAGTGAAATATTTGGAGGAGTTAAAAAAAAAATTATACTCCCTCACCCACCCACCCCTAAATAGATAATCACAAGATTTCATCCTTGGTTAATCTTGGAAAAAACATTTGGGATCCTTCAAAATTACTAAAACTTTTTCTAAAACATGTCATTCAAATTCACCTTAAAATGCTTTTATCCTGGCCCTTCTTCTCTTAAACCTTGCAACATTGAAACCTTAAAATAGGCAAGTTAATAGCTTAATTCCAGAAGAGGGAGAAACATTAGACTAACACAATTAGGCGAGTGGAATGCATTTTTCCCTCAGGCACCTCTGGAGAGTGATACTATATCATGTTAAAAACCATAAGCTGTTGTCTCAGGCAGAGTTGGGCTGGGCCGGTGTTTGCATGAGGCATGGGAGGGAGAACTGACGCTGGTGCAGAAAGCCCCGGTGGGGAGCATGTCAGTAGATTTGCTCTGAGTCACTGGGGGCCCAAAGACCAACTATTGCATGATGGCACATGTGTTGTTGTTGGGTGAGGTTTAAATGAGATCCTGAGCCTTTCAGCACCTTTATATATATTATTTATTTTTTTATGTATGTATATGTATGTGTGTATATATATAAAAGTCAGTGTTTTGGCTTAGGTCCTTTGAGGATAGCTACAACTGCCAACGTGAAATCCTTGCAGCTTCAGCAGGGCTTGATTTCTCACTGATGAAAAGGTGAGGTGATTTGGGGAAATCCACGTACAGCTTTTGTGTCCTTTTTGTCATGGGGTGGCTGCAGACCCTCCCTGCTGATGGCCTCTGCGATGCCCATCTCTAGGAGCAGTGAACTTAAAGACTGAACTCTGACGGAGCAATGGGCAGCAAGAGAAACTATGGGGTTTAGTCTGTCTGCAGGAAAGGTGAATGGGGGAAGAGCCTCAAACGAGGTGTTTCTTTCCAAGGGGTTTGAAAAGACTCTTCATGGACTGTAAGGAAGAAGTGACTCATCTGCATTTGGGAAAGTCAGGTGAGGGAAAAAGGGACTGGCAGCAAAGCTAAAAAGAAGGAAGAGGAGAATGCAAAACCTAAACTGCAGGGAAGGGATCCAGAAAACAAGAATGCTCTAGAAAAGCTGTCTGGACAAGCATTTATCTTGCTATCTAAAGATGCAGTTGGATCTCAGAGCAGTTTCACATTGCATTTGGCCCCAACGAGCTGGACCGTAGCCTCCGGCATGCAGTCGCAGGTCAGGCAGGATTAAGACACAGGCCTGTTCTGGGAGTACTGCCCAGTGTCAGCAGCCAGCAGCAGGACTGCCCTGTGCTATTTTTATTATGGCCATGTCCAAAAAGTGTTTTAAAAAGGCTGAAGGAAAGCAACCCTGCTGTCTAACAGAGTCCCTATAGCAAGAGCAGGGCTTCGGGTGGGGAAAGTATGCTCAAATCTGATAGGCAGCTGCTTCCATAAAGAGGGGACAATGGTAAAGATGCCTGATGGTGGTGAAGAGGAGGAGGGGTGGTAGAGAAGATAAAAACATGGCAAAGTTTGTGGGGAGAGCCTTGATGGTCCTGGTTGAACGCCGCCTCAGTCCCAGAAGCTCCTGCATCTTGTGCTGAAGAGTTTTGCATTCATCCAGCTTCATTCCACTGAACCCTGAATGACCCCAGATTCCAAATTTATCCTATTTAAAGTTTAGGAACAGTTCTAATGCTTTACAGGAACCTAATATTTAACCCGGTCTCTTCTGCTCATCATGTTACTTTTCCACCTTCTATGAAGAAGCCAGTTGTTTTTCTTCAGCAAGTCAATTTCAGATATTGAATATATCATTTACTCAGATTTACTCTTTTTTCCTGAAGGGATAAAATTAGTTGGGTCCTAACACTGGGTAATCTACCGTACACATAAGTGACAAGCTTTCAGGCTGATCTAATTACTAATGCCAAACCACATAAAAATAACAAGTTGCCAGAAAATACAAATCTTGCATAGATTTGACAGGTGAGAAAGGAGGAAGGATGTAACACGCAGGTCTACAAGCTATAAGCTTCAGACATCTAAGTTGTTCTAATCTAGTACATCTTAATAGAATTGGTGAAGCCAGCAAGGAAAAAATCTGTCTCGCATTTCACTGTGTGGTTTGATTGTGCAACATCTAATGTGAAATGGCCAAATGTCTTCTCAGGCTACTCCTTCCAGAGGAATTTTATTAAAATAGGCTTTGATCCGGTAACCATTTTATGTGCCATTTAATACTGGGTTGAATATATAGTAGTAACAATCTCTTCAGACAGTTTGAATCATGCTGCAAGCAAAGCACAGTCAAGTTTTATCAAAGGAAAACAGTATTTTTTTGTTTGGCTTTATAATATTCAGACTAAGTAGAAATGCTGTGAGTAAACTCATTCTTGACGCTTCATTGAAATATGGCACTTGAAACTAACCTTGGATCTCATGACTCATCTCTGATGGCATCCCATGATGAGCTTACAATTCTGAATCCAAAAATACTTGGAAGGCAGAGGCAAAGACCCAGACTAAAAGGCAAAACTGAAGCAATAGATGAATACCTCTCTTGATTTCCATCAGAATCTTGAGGGTTTTGTTTCTGGTATTAGTTCAGAAGACACTGTCTTGCAGGAGTACTTGCAAATGCAAATCTTGTTTAGCAATGTTTTGGTCTTGTGGATTTGATGGCCAAATAAATACATTTCCAAACACCTGCAAGTATTGTCAGCTTTGCTTTGTAAAATTGGAAGTAGCTCATTGGCAGATGGCATGAGCACATCGTTAGTATTAATAGACCTATAAACACAAAAGGAGAACAGGTGACTTCTGTTTGTAATTAAGCTAATCACAGAGGCAGGAGAGAGCTCCAGTCTTATCAAGATTACTGTTTAACCTCAACTACTAGACGGCACCAACAGAGGAAATACTTGGCATTTGATCCTCATACAGCGTCACATGCTTTGGGGTTTCCCTGATGTGGTTAGTGGCCAGGGCAGGACGTCCCGCTCATGCCGCTCTCTTCCACTTCAACAGGTTAGTCTGCAGGTCTGCTGTAAAGCTAAATAATTTAGTTATTATAGATACCAAACAATCGGATATTTAAAAACCCTGACATAAATAACTTGTGCCACATATATAGACTAAGCCTTACAACTGTTTGTTTATTTTTTTCCACAGACTTCTACATCTTTTTCCTGCAGCTCAAGTTCTCAGCCATTAGTAATTGCAATAACTGCTTATAGTCAGTTCTACTCTGCTTCTTTCAACTCCATTAACCTTTTAACTCCCTCATGAGCTTTGGTGTCAATCATAATCATGAGAAATATTTACAAAAAAAGCAGGAAATTTAGAGATACAAGAGACTAGACATTGGCAATTGGTTGTGAACATCTCTATGCCTCGTTAGCAAGCCACAGGAAATTTGCCAGGAATATGCATTCCTGTAGGGGAAGCAGGGGTTGCAAGGTGCAGCTGAAAAGAGTCTGGTGAATGTCAGAAGAAAAACGCATTTGCAGAAGTTTTGAACGGCAGCTCTAGGTTGGGTGTCTCTTGGAAGACTTTGGAAGTGCAGATTAAATAATTCCAGATGATGACAAAAAAACCTCTGTTAAGAAAACAAAAAGTCTGGGCTTTCAGCCACTTTGGCATTTTTGGTTTTCTGCCTGGAAAGGGCCCTGCACCCATTCACTGCTGCCACTCCGGCTGCTCCTCTGGAGTGGCCCCGTTCTTTCTCATACAGTCCCTCTGAAAAGGGACTTCTTTTTGTCCGTTTGTTTTTTTTTCCTTCCTCTGCCTTTACTCAGGGGACTGGGTAGCCTCCTCTTTTTATAGGAGGGTTTGGGAAGGGAAAGGCCATCTCCTGCCAACTCCCCTGCCATGGGCAGGGAAAGGGGACCCCGTCCCTGGGTGGGCTCAAATCACCAACCTTTACAGTTAGTGGCCGAACACGCTAACCACTTGCACCACAGAGACTCCCTTTTACCTCTCCCGTGTACCTTACTGACCTGGGTTCCTGCTTGTGACTGGCCGTGATGCTTCAACACCGATTCTTTAAACCCTTCTTCTGCCAGGCAAAGTCTTGGTTGCTCTTCAACAACTAACTCCTGTTTTCCAATCTGATCACGGGTTCAGTAGGAAAGGCACGGCACCAGGAAAGGGGTGCAGCAGAGATTTTCAGCTTAGTCATATCCCAGCCATGCAGCGGAGCCAGAAAATGCCATGCCTTACCAAGAGGAGTGGGAAGCAGTTCCTGTGTTCAGGGGTTGAACACGCTGCTTTGTCAAACCAAGAGCTTTTGATCCAGGCGGCTGTGAAGAAAGAGGGAACAGCGGAATAAAATGGGACTAAAACTCCGTCTAAATTTTCCCCTGGACCTGAAGTATCAGCCATCAGGCTAATTCTGTACTTTAAACATTGATGCCTTGCTAAGTATGAGCGGATTTTGAGAAGCTCTTGCAGCCATCCTTGCTCAGAAAGCAAATATAGTTTTAAGGCTTGCCTTTGCATGGTAGCAGCTGGCAAAAGCAAGATGACATCAATAGAGAGGGGTATGACTGAAGTGCCTTCTCAGTGAGGACTAACCTACTTACCCCTTGCTTGCAGCTGTGTACTCACCTCTCCTAGTTTTGGCTGCTAAAATATGATCTGGTCAACTAAGCTTTAGCAATTTCCTGTGGCTATAATGGCAAAAAGTGTGATTGCTCTTACAGCTGCCTAATGCTGTGCTTGCCAGTAGGACAGTAATAAAGTAGTTCTGGCAGGCAGTGCAGGTGTGCCCTTATAGTCGCAAGAGGTGGTGGTGATACTCAGAAAATAAGGTTGGGTTGGTTTTTTTTCTATATGCAGGGTTTATTAGGAGTGAATCGCAGGCACTGAGCATTTTCTCTCTTGATTTTATTTGCTGGCTACTACAGACCGGACCATACTCAATTTCACCATTTCATGTTTTAGTATTGGGTAATAGTTACTACCAGCTAAAACAGTGGATCCCTTAAAAGTTAAAGCATCATCTCTGGCATCTTCCCAGTCCCGTATTTCTAAACAGAGTGTGGTTTCAAGCCCCAGCCTAGGAAGTGCATCAGTACAGAGTTGGCTGCACTGAGCACAAGATGCTAGTACTCATATCCTGATTTCTGGTCTTGTCCATCTCCTGTGATATTCCTCTTCCTTTCACCCACACCTGTGGATTCCCCCACCATGCCTGGGAAACATCAATTCAAAAGAAGTGAGAACTCAACCAAGGTTGTCAGAGCTGACCTGTTTTGTCAGTCATCGCTGAAGCAGATAAGAGAGGAAGCCTTCCCATGGTGCACACTTCTGCTGGAGGACCTCACAGTGGTAGGAAAGAAAATGAGCTCATCTCTATTTCTTCTAACTCTGCATTTACATAGAACTGCTTTCTTTACTCTTGCGTGCTATGCTTAATTTGTGAACTTGCCAAGATGTTATCTTTTTCCCACAATCACCGCACTTTCTTTAAAGGGTGAAATGGTTTTATTGCCCTTGGAGAACACTGCAGAATTTTTGCATTCACGTACGGTAGAGCATGAGATGACAGACTGTCAGCCACAGAAAGGGACATGGGTATCTGTCCTTTAAATATGGATGTTAAAGTAAAAGATGCTTTATCTTGCCTGCAGAAGTACAGAAGCAATGAAAAGTAAATGCTGTAGTATATTAAGCAAAATTTCTTTTTGCAATGAAAGCAGCTTTTTTCCTCCATCTGATGCTCTGGGGGGGTGGAGAAAGAGGAGCACAGGCAGTATTAATTTTATAGTAGAAGTTTCACATGGATACATGTATTTTAAAGACCGATTAGCATTTTCAGACAGAAATGGCCTGGTACTGTGCGAAGGGATGAATGTTCTTCTTGTAATATTTTTAAAAGTTAAGATTTGGCCCAAATCACTAATTCTCAAGAAAATACCTCAATTCTTCATATCAAGATGGAACAATCACTTCAGCTTAAATACAGGAAATGTTGGGCATAACAGCCATTACTTGCACAGATCTTGTTAACAAGAACATAATTTCCTAATCACTCCCTTGAAAGAAAACCCAGATGATAGAAGCATAGTTGAGCTCCTGCCAAACACCTCAAGAACTCCAATTTCACACCCAAGCTCCTGCAGGAGTGCCAGGATAACCTCAACTATTCAGTGGAAAAAAAACCTTAAGCACCATGCTTATAGTTCCTTATACCTGTATTCTTAAATACAAAAACTGTCAGTTGGGATAGTACAAAAACTCGAGTAAGAAACAAGAGCACAGACATCTAGATGTGTTTGTATTACACACCAAGACAATATATAACTCTGCAGGCAATATTGCCTTAGTGGCAACATCCTAGTCCCTCTCCTTATCGTCTTGAATTAGGCCTCAAGAAAAAAGAAAGTTGAATTTTTTTTTTATTTTTTTTTTTTTTTAAGGTGTAGAGTAGTTAGAGAACAAATGAACAGATTCTAGGTTTATTGGTGATGGTCCTTCCACAGTGAGGGCATGTGTGTTATTTAATGAGGCATGCAAAGGGCTTTGATCTTGCATCATTTTCATGATGTAAGTGATGAAAACAGGAGCCTTCACTGGTGGTGGAGCCTCATCAAGAGGTGATGCAAGTGGCAATCACTTCAAGTCCATAGATGTGTAAGTTTTCAATATAATGCATCTCTAATATAAATAAACACTAAAAGCTGTTAGACTTCCATCAGGTTGTTACAGCAGTGATTTTTTGAAAGCAAACAACCCAGCAAGCTCGCCTACTAAATGTTTGTAGACCGTGTTACAGGAACTGCAAATATTAGAGACAACTTTAATTTTATTTACCTACATTTTTCCCATTAGCTTATGAAGCTATCAGCTAGCTAGATAACTAGTAGATAGATAAAAGGTAACTTTTTTTTTTAAACAGAGCATATGACAAAACTATCATCTTGCTCCAGAGAAAGTTTTTATAGGCTCTCTGGGTTTCTAAATGAGATGAAGGGTGGAGCTAGTCATTTAGCCACACCCATGGTGAGGTATATAAAAGGAAGTTTTCTAGGGGAAGATCTTTTCTACCAGTCTGTGACAACTGGGAGTTTTATTTAACAGGGTTTTATCTTTTTTTTTTTTAAACAAACAAACAAAAAAACCCCCAACAAGCTACTATGTTAAGGCCTCATAAAAGTTCCCATAGTGGGGATGCTCCTCTGAATGAATCTTTGAAACAGCAAAGTAAGGTAAGTCATGGAGTCTCCTTTACTACTTTAATTCATTTTTACACATAGTATTTCTGTGTCAGAGAGCTGAGTATTACTGTAATTTCAAAGGTCTGTATCTTCTCTGCCATGTATAGTTGGAGTTTTGTTCTCTGGAGTTTTGTATTTCTGTAACACTAACTCAAATGGAGAAAAAACAACCTTAAAAAAACATCCCCAAACTTATTAGAGTTTGGAGAGGTAGCTATTTGTCATAGGGTGGTCAGGCTTTCAAGACTGATGACTTTGAGGGCTAATTTGCACCACCTGTCCACAACACTAAGGCTAATGTGGTTGTTGTAATGGTGCTGCTGTTCGTAAGTCACACCAATACTAATTTCTCAAGCATACAAATAAAAGATATGCTATGCTTTATTACACAATTGCTGTGACTTAGTCATGACTTTTTGATACACCCAGGAATCCTGCCATAATTTTTGGTTTATACTGTATCACAGTTTCCTTATGTATACATGCAAATAATTGCTTGTAAGTTATTCTGTTCAGCAAAGGTCTTGTGAGTTACTGTGGATGTCCCTCAATGAGATTAGGTGCTATAAAGGTTTGATTGCTATAGAACACGGGTGTTCATGTTGGTACGATATTTCTGTAGACAGGTGTCTATCACTCTACAAGATGACTGGGTGAAATCTTTCATCATCATCAACTGAAGTCAAATGCACAGTATCAACAAGTGATCACAACCATGTAAGGTGTGTAGCATGGATGTGTCAAGAATGCTGGTCAGCATAAAAAATGCCTATCTCATTACACTGGTTACCTAGCTCTGGGCTTATTTCTGGTGTGATGGTAAAGTAGAATTGTGAGGAATTGGAAAGAGGAGAATGAACCTTGAAAATACTTTTTAGGAGCTCCTTTCAGGCCTCTGTGGAAATGGAGGAAAGTCCAGACTTCTTTGAAAACTTAGTAAGAAACCAGAGACAAGTGTCGTAAAAAGCTATCTTTTTCCTCCAATTACTTTATCTGTACATAACTAGATTGGAGAAAAGTAATAAATTTTCTCTTGTGAACCTTCAGTTTAGAAGGAGTAGAAGTCACTAATATTTTTGTTATTCATTGCGCCCAAAACACGGGAAGTATTTGAGAGTCACTAGTCTCTTAGTTGTTCTCCAGAGTATACTAGTATAAATACCACAGGCTACAAAAATAACCAAAGTAATGGTTTCCACAAAACTGGTGGTGTCGATGGGTTCTCTTCTTCAGGCTGTAAGCAAAACTATGAATTAGTGTAGGTGGCAAAAAGCTGACTGATGACCTCTTGAGCAAAATGGTATGACGTAAGTTGGAGAGGCTGTCAGAGCATTTTGACTTTGTATGATTAGTAGACATGAGAAAATAAACGCATCTTGCATTTGAATAGACACATTTTCCACCTTGATAATGCTGTGGTTTTTCTTTGCAGCTTTTCTTGTCAATATTAAACTCATAGGATGCTTAACTTGAGCAGTGTAGTCATTTCTGCTTTTTACTGTGTGTTTTTACTGATATGTCAGAAATTGTGGCTGTGCTGGATTGTGGTGAGAGGAGTCTTTTTTGACAGTATAGCCGCCTCCTGCAAGGGAGTCCCCTTGGCTTTATCTGCTGCCATTCTTCCGGGAGGTTGACATGCTGCAGTTAGATTGTTCATAGGTATTTTTAAGTGCCTGATGTACACCAGAACTGTTAAAAAAATATTGGATGTTATCTTTTGTTGTATTGGTACGGTGAATGGGAAAGGTGAAGGAAGAAGAAAATACTGTCAATTCTGGCAGAGAATCTTGGATGTCTCTGCTCTTGGATAGTTTTGGATGGGTTTTCTGAATCAGGGAGAAAGTTTGAGCTTTCAAGCAGGCAATGTAGTGTTACTTTTTGACATTCCTGCATAGCTTAACATGTGTTTGTAGATTTGGTCACTCCTCTAAGCAGGGATTAAAGTGACTTCTGTCATTTTGTGACTTGAAAAGCAGTATTTATGGAATGAGATACTTATCCAGAGTAATTCTAACACAGATCTGTCAAGGAACACTGACTGTTCTATGGCTGGTTACTTATTATGTTTGATAAATTTAGATAAATCTTCAAAAGGCTACTTTTGAGTAGCCAAACTGCAAGCCTTAGGGTGCCATCTTCCTCTCCTCATTTGATTTTTGGAGCCACGTATGTACTAAATGCAGAAAGTCCACAAAGATGACTTCTTGGTGGCAAGCTGAGTAATTAAGAGGCAGATGGCCAATGACAAGCTCTTAGTAACTTATTTCTTTGAGGTTGTGTATGAAGACTGACACTGACAGCTGGATTACTCTGATGCGGTATTCTCTTAGTCCCTTCACATTTCAATACTTTTGCTATCAGAAGATGCAAGCACAAAACTTCAGCATATTTGGGTGGATGCTAAAATTAAGTCTCGCTCTGGATTCTCCCTCAATTCATGCATGGTAACACAAGTGTGTTCAGAGCTGAGCTGGGGGAGGGATGCGGGGCGGCTTGCAGGTTTGGCTGGGGTGGGTGCAGGGGTGGCCTGAGAAGGGTCCAAGGGGAGGAAGGAGGTTCCCAGGAGGATGGGGAGAACAGAGTGGAAGGAGGGAGGCCCTGTCACAACAGCAACTTCTGAGTCTTGGCCCAGGCTTTAAACCTCATTGGCCCTGCACAGTCTTCAGTGTCTCTCCTTGTTTCCCATCGTCTCTTCTGCTATGACCAAGAAAGTGAGTTTTCCAACTCCTGGATGAGGACAGAAATGCTTTTTTTCTTTCTTTCTTTCTTTTTTTTTTTTCCTTTTTCTTTTGTTCCTCCCCGCCCCTCTACATTTTTGGGTCAGCCCAAGTCAGTTTTACCTGTACCACTGAGAAGACCCAAGCTGACCCTGCCTAGCTGGGTGCTTTACTGCTTTATGAATCAGCACACCACTCCTGCTCACCTGTTGTTTATTTAGATTGTGGAATCCTGAAGTCAGAAGGGTTTTACAGATCCCCAGATGACTGCAGTTTCTTTAACATGACTGGATTTCCTTAATTTTTTTTTTTAATTTTTTTTTTCCTCAGGGCAGTGCTGTGAGAGGAGAGTCAGCTGGCTTTTGCTGCTCTAGTGTAGTTCAAGCCAAACAAAGCTGCTGAGTTCAAACAATAAATCTTGTAGACTTGAGTTTTTTCAGTTTTTGTCCACCAGACAATCATGCATAGAGGCAACAATTTCCATCACAAGGAAGAAGCCTGAAGTTCAGCTCCTTTGTGCAAGCTGGAAAGGGAATCACAAAGGATGCGGTATACATTGAAAACGCTACTTAGATAACTGATATCTAAATAACAAACTAAGAAAGAGATATAACTGCCAGTCAGATGTCACTTGGCCCGAGAGAATGTTTTTGAGGTGTGTTTGTAAGATGCTTGAAGGCCGCATCAGGTAAAAGATGTGATCAGCATCCTGCGTATGACTTTAGCATGATGTATCGTCTTTGCTGCAGCAATAATCCTTCATTGGGGTGCAGGGACAGGCAATGTGATCATGTTAGAAAACCAGATAGAGAAATCCTACGATGGGCTTGTCAAATGACAGGGGGCTTATTGTGTAGCTGTGGAACAGACCAACAAGAAATGTTTGTCTGACCGATGGCAGTGATATCTCGTCTTCCTTTGAAAGGAACGCGTAGCTACTGGTACAGTTCTGTCCATTAAAACAATGTGGCACAGAGGGGTGGATGCTGCTTTGTTACAGCATTCACTGTGTGCTACTGCAAGAAATTTGAGTGCTGCCTTCCGCTCTTTGACCATGAAGATCTTATTCCAGATTTTATTGAATTCAGTGATACACAATAAGACATAAGTAGAATACGTATGTTATGCAGTAGCCTAAATGCATCAATTTAAATCCACTAAACTTGGTGGTATAGGCCCTCTGAGTTATTTCCTGTATATGTCCTGCTGTGCAGCATGGTGTTTATCTATGTATTTTTTTCATGATGACCTGTTTACATTTCATAACTCAATTCTAAAACTTGAAATTGCAGGAAAAGGTTTGCTCAGAGTGACATCTGAGGTAAAACTGAATGGTATTTCTGCCTTTCCCATAGCCCTAAGCGTACAGGCTGGTCCTGGAAGGTGCTGGCAAGCCCGCTTGGAAGTAATCAATGGGAGCTGGGTATCAGCCTGTGTGCTTGCAGAGGGGCCTGGAGCTGGCCTGAGCTTTATAGGGGAACCACCCATTCTTTTCTGTTATATGAGCATAAGTGAGGTGTTGGAGGCTTCCGGCCCACAAAGCTGATTTTATTAGAATATAAAAATACATGTTAGAAGAAAAACCACTTACTGACAGGAGAGAGATCTGGTAGGTGAGATTAATGCTCTTTAGTAATATATATTTTCCATGCCTGATGTATCCTGTGCAGTAGGGTCCTTCCCTCCTATCTTTTATAGTTCTCAAATTTTTTGGCTTCTGAAGTTGAAGAAGTTCTGCACTGTCCCCAGGACAGTTTATTTTCACTTCTGGCTGGGCTTGCCTTTTGATTCGAGTCTCTGGCATGAGCCCAGTTCTTTGCTCGGGCTCCTCCTGTTGTCCACTTGTGCATCATGTTGACCATGGAGGGGTTTCACTCCCAGCTCACCCCGTGGCATGCACCCACAGCTAAGCCCCACAACAGTCAAATAGCTCTGTGTGTGTATAAACATATGAGTTGGATTCTCTTGCTGAGGTACCAGATGCCTTTCCACTGGTACAAGCAGAGACAGACCCACCTCTTTTGGGATGTGGACTGCCAAAATGTGTGGCTTTATTCCAAATTAACAAATCAGCTGTAAAAGCAGCAGCAACTTGTGTTCCTGAATTTATTGAGTTCTTAGTATCAGAAAACTGTTATACTGGCTTGCACGTCCTGTTTTCCTGCGTGGAATAGTAGGGGGAAGACCACAGCACTTCAAACAAGAAAAGGTTGTGAGCATCTCTACTGACTAAGGAAAGCAGGAGTATTTCTGGGATTAAAAATAGCACGCTTTCCAGAGTAACACTGTGTCACTTGATTGACGTTGAGACAACTTCAGCTGTATTATTCTTTACACATCTTGTATGTCAAAATATATTATCTCGATTGTTTTCTCATTCTGGAAATTAAACTTCAGCATCAATTTGTCATCGAAAAGGAGTAGGAAAGCCAAACCCCGACAGTCTTCTCTGGGATACAGCAGTTTCTCAAAACCAACACATTACACTGAGGGAGAACAGAATAATGCTGAAGTAAAATGATGTGCTCATGCTCTCAACAGGCAAAAGGCATTTAGTTTGATAAGCTGCCAAACAGTGTCATCTGAGAGCGTTGCAAAGACTTCCAGCTGTCTTGCGTATGCTAACTAAATATCTGGGTGAATTAGGATTTGTGCCTGTGAATATTTCACCAGAGGTGACCTTGCTTGACCTGGTTAATTCAAGCTCAAGTGCAGCTTGTTGCAATCTCCTGATAATATTTTTGACCAAGACTGCATTTCTCTGAGCATCCTACCGAATGCTGAAGTGGGGGACTGTGCTTGCAGAAGCACAGCAGGGCTCTCCTCTCGGCTGCTTCCCAGCTTGCTGTGGGGGATGCTGCCCTGCTCCGTTGACTCATGTGGAAGGTGTGGCGTGTTTTGACCAGGAATGGAAGGGCGTAAGAGAGTCGCAGCAGAGTCTGAGACAGGCCCTGCAGGGAAATCAATCTTATGGGAAAGCGTAGGTTGAATCTTGCATTTTTGCTACGTGAGTTAACAAGCAAGCTGACTACCAAAAGGGGAGAAACTTTGGACTTACACCACAGGCATACATAAACTGCTCACTGAATTGTGAGAAAGAGACCTGCTTTCAGCTGATGTTGGATGCTTCAGCTGCAGACGCTATCTGGCTGCTCATTTGTTCCACAGGTTACTACTGTAATTCACTCTGGGCATGTTCAGTTCAGTAATACCTTGTTACAGGGACTTCCAATAGCTGACTAATCTTGCTGAAAAGCGAAGGGCTTTTTAAATGAGTGCATGCTTGGGAAATAAGGATTTCATTTGCAGAAGTTTTATTTAGAGCCCCACAATGCATGTTCACCTTTTGCACATTTATTTTATATCTAGCACTGTTTATTAAAGCAGTTATGCATGAAAATACCTGACAGTTACTATCTTGGGAGCCCTGGATGCAAAGACAGTGAATTTATGCAAGACAGGAGGTGCACCAAGCACTCTTTCAGGCTCAGCAGAAGGACACTGGTCACTCCAAAGAAAAACAACTACTAGGAGGCTGCCGTACACAAAAAGTGTCACAGTTTGAAGAAAGCTTATCTAGCAACATTAACAGGGGCTAGGTTGCCTAGGGCAGATAGCAGGTGCCTGAGAAGAAACAGTAAGACTGGTTCTTCTGCACCGGATTTGCTGTACTGGCAGGTTTATGAAAGAGGGAAACAAAACAAAAAACCCAAACACCCAAACTGACAGAGTTTTGCTTCCCAGTCTAAGCTAACAGGCTTTGCCTTCTGGATGTGGCCAGTATAGAAGTTTAGTCAACTATGAGCGAAATAGTGTGCGTGTAAATGGCAAATCAATCCAAAGTATCTGTTTCTCCAGCTAAGTGGTGACTTTTCTTACTTAGTTTGGACAGCAAACGTAAGTGTCTGGAAAAGGCAGTGAGAGAAGTATCTACACTTAAATTGTGTATACTACTGAACTTAGTTTAGTGCTCCTCCAAATCAGCACTTACAGACAGTGTGCTGAAGGAAAAACTTTCCAGAGCAGAATGTTGTGGAAGTCTAAATTCAATCTGATACTATGGAATAACTTGGAAACTTC
Source organism: Scopus umbretta (assembly GCA_013400535.1). Lineage (NCBI taxonomy): Eukaryota > Metazoa > Chordata > Aves > Pelecaniformes > Scopidae > Scopus > Scopus umbretta. Next base: position 9,185 of record VZTL01065709.1, on the reverse strand, counting down.
CCAGCTGGCTTTTTTCTAATGAGCAGAAGTGGTGCATGTGCCTTCAAGTTAGTGCACTGGTCCACTGTGTTCTGTGGCTCTTGTCTGCAGAACAACGTAAAGAAACAGTAATTCCTGTGAGCTTTGCACTGCAGCCTCTGGGAGGAAATACCGCAGCTCAAAAATGCAGCCCAGAAACTTCTGACTTGGTAGACTTCAAATACAAACTATCCTCTCAGAACAAAGAAATGTTAACTTCAGGGGCTGAAGTTTGACAGCCAACCTTTTGAACTCCTTCCCATATGACTTACTTTAATTGTGTAGTATCATGGAGTACCTAAATGAGATAACAAGCTGTCACTCTTATCTCACAGACTGGAATGTTTTCCTTCAACTTGAAGCTCACAAGCTGTGATCAGGTGGCAATGTTATTGTAACTGAAGGAGTTAAAGGTATTTATGCAGCTTTCAAATACAGTCCTGCTCTGAAGAACCCCCTTGATGACACTCTTCATTTCCCTCAATAGAAAGACCTGTTTCTAGTTTCCAGCTCTATAAACACCCAACATCCAAAAAGCTCAGTTGGCTCTGTGCTCCCTTTGTCAAATATACAGGTTTTGCCAATTTTAGCTCTAATTACTTGTGTGGGGTCATTACCACAATGCAGGTGTCCTCAAGCTCCAATTTAGCTTCCTCATTTTACAGGTAGGAGGCAAGGTTGTCCCTGGTTTCTGATAGACCTTACAAGTGCAGTCTTCTGATCCCTACTGAGAATATAGGTAGCTGTTTTATTTGTCAGTGAAGCTCTGCTTCTCTTAGTGATCAGAGCTACTGCCACCTGGGTAGGGTAAGCAAATCAGCATTCACTGTTTTGAAACATGAATAAATACCAAATAGCATTTCTCTACCTACTTCCCCAAGAGATCCAATCCTATCAACATACCCAGATCATGTTACCCGAGCCAAACACAGCAGTTGTTGACTGCTTTCAGTCAAAATAAGTGCAGAAGGGTGTGAAGTGATGGTGTGCCATTCTTCCACCTTGTAGATGAGGACAGCTGAAGGACTGGCTCAAAACATGAGATACTAAATAGGATCTGTCCCTCAGCAGCTTGGAGAAGGCTTAAAACATGCTCCTCCAGAGAGTTTCATGACCACCTGGCTGTGATTATGTCATTGGGACCACCTGGCCACTTTTCTCCACTGATTAAGTAATGTAAAAGACTAACATAGTCCTTTCAGCAGAGATTGTCACACTGTGGATCTATGGAAGAGTGACTCTTACATGCTGCCTAGGAAAACTGGATGGTTGGGATTGATTAGGTGAAAATGAGAGAGGAAAACACTCAAACTTTTTTGGCTTTTGGTTTATGACTTGGAGCACATGTGGTGATCTGTGCAGTATAAATGAGGTGAGGCTACACCCTTCAGTGTATCTTCAGCTGTCATATGAGCACCTTATCTAATCAGAAGTTCACAGGACATTTCCACAAATTATAGCCTTACAGCCTTCGTAGGTTTGTACATCTGTCATTGACCGCAAGTAATCCATTCTGCTTGCCCAAGAGAGGAGTCCAAGAGCTCTTTAGCTACTTCACCAGTGCTGAAAGAGCAAAACTTTGGTTTTCAGATTTATATATTGGATCTTATGTATTATAAATGTATTTATGTATTATCTATTTAGATTCTTAAGGACTGAAATAAAAATCAAGATCCAAGACTTCAGCTGTTTTTACATTGCCACAGGTACTGGCATCTATCTTTACATCCTTGAGTTAATCTTATTTTCCTGTTCAGGAAATTGAGGCAGAGAAAGTCATGCCAGAACTGTTAAAAGAGCTGAGATGGCAGTCCAATACCCTAACTAGGGCTCTCTTTCCTGGGTAAGGCAAGCAGGCAACAAGCAGCCTGCAGTTATGATACTTTTACACAGAATCATTGAATGATACAGGTTGAAAGAGATCATCTTGTCCAACCCCTGTTCAAAGCCATCCCAAACAGATGAGGTTGCTCAGGAACCTGTTGAGCTCTGAATGTCTCAAAGACATTCACAATTCTCGGCCTCACTGGACCCAATATTCACCCACCTTCATGATGAAAACACTTTTCTTAACACGTAATCAGGATATGCCCTGTTGAAACTTGCCTGTCGCCTCTTGTAATGTCGATGTGTGCCTTTGAGAAGATCCTAGCTCCATCTTCTCTACAGCTTCCCCTTAGGTAGCTGCAATGATACATCCCACACACACTAAGCCTTCTTTTCTTCAGGCTGGATGAACCCAATTCTCTCAGCACCTCCTGCATCACCTGCTCCAACTCCTTGCCTATCTTGGTATAGTAGACTAGGCTCCAGTATGTCTGTCACTGGTTTGTGGCTCCCCAGTACACAGGTGCTTCACTTTGGCAAACCCTGAATATAGGGGAATAATTACTGCCCTGGATCTGCAAACCCAGCCCAGGGTAGGGTTGTCCTTCTCTACTACAAGGGCATTCTGCTGAGTGTTTTCCAACTTGTTGTCCACCAAGATCCCCAGGTCTTTTTCTCTAAAGTTGGTCTCCAGCTAGCCGGCACCCAACGAGGTCATTCCCTCCCAGGAGCAAGAGTTTGCATACTTGCTTTTCAAGTCTGTCCTTGCTTCTTTCCTGGTCTGAAATAAGCATAGGTAGTGAATGTTGTGCTGTTTTAGAGATCATTTTTACTTTTTAAAGAAAGCTACTGAATTCTGTAACTTAGCAAAGCTCACCAGCTGGTAAGCTAGACAATTTGCAGGCATGGTCGTGTGCTCATAGCAAGGCAGTGTGGTAGAACAGAGGGTTGGGAGGAGCATTTATCCCATCCTATGTGGCTACCTAACTGATTTTTGCTGAATATTCTCTGATCTGCTTAATATTTTTCACTCAGTGTAAAGAGAGATCTGAAAAACTAATAGCACAATAGAGGGACATTCAGTCCATCTAATCTCAGGCACCCTAACTAAGCTACCTGTGTTTTTCTCAGACGTAACTAGAAGTATAAGGGTTACAGTGAAGGGTGCCATTTAAATTTAAGTTACTTCTTGAGTTGAAACATCTCTCTTTTAAATCTCTTAAGCCAACTCGTTCTTGTAAATATTTTGATGGTCCCAAAGCTGGTATGTTTTGGATCCCTGAAGCAGTTCTGAGACCTGCAGCTGCCTCTATAACACTTTTATGGAAGTTTTCTTTGGGCTCTTCCCACCATGCTTGTTCAGCAGGCTTGTTTTCAAAGAATGTCAACCTGGGTAATTCAACATGTTATTATGCCATCAGGACTCCTTGTGTTAAACTTCAGGTTTTGCTGTCTTAAAAGAACTTCAGAAAATATGTCTCAGGTCAAAACACACTCACAGTGTTTGGGGTTTTAACATCTGAATGTATACATTAATGCTTTTTCCTTGAATCTTCCTTGTAATTATAAGTTGCCGATTAGCCCATAAAAAATCAGCCACAAAATGAAGCCTAAAGCTAGGCACAAGAAATTATAAATATACTGGAAACTTGTGGTGGATTGACCTGGACCAAAGCAGTTGCTGCTAGCTGGCCTCCATGTGTCTTTTACTCCTTTCATATTGAAGAGGGAAAAGTGGTATGTGTTCTCACATAGCTCTGTGTACCTACCAGTCTCCAGGCCATATTTGAAGAGGAGTTCATGTCTGCTTTTAAAGCTTGATATTCCAGCCCACTCAGAGGAGTTGTTTGACCCGTTTCTGGTCAGCAATACCAGCCAGTGAGTTCCTGCCCTCCCAGTTGTGCCAACCCAGCTGATGATGGGGCCATGCTGTGTATTGAAACAGGGAACTTCCCCAGATTTATTTTTTTAAATCTGCAAAAAAAGGTAACTTTGAAATTAGACCCCTTTCTGCGTCTGCTTCAGAGTGGACTGGATTCAGAGCTGTTCTAGAAAAACTGAGGGGCAGCCCAGAGGTATAAATAAGAAGTGAACAGTTAAGGCTGGAATACCATAAGGCAGTATTATTGCCAAATTCTTCATAATGTGAAACCTTAGTCAGTACTGGCTTTTCTTGCTTCACTATAGAACATATGCATCACGGCAGCATAACCTTATGTTTATAAAGAGGAAAATATTAAAAATAAATGTGTTAAGTGATTCTAGTGTATGAAACAAAGCAGACATCTGATCAACTGTAGTTATTCTTAAACCAAGCGTATTCTGTAAGATGGTATAATGCCTACCAAAAAAACACATAAAAAATGCCTAATACATTAGTATATACAGAAGTGCATCATAGTAAACTGCAGTCAAATGTGCAAACCAGAGACAGGTACCAAACAAAACCAGTGATTGTATTAGATGTAGAAACCAACAGATATAGGCACTGACAGTACAAGTAGAACAGATGTTAGTGTGATAGAAATTGAAATGTGGACATCAATGACTGAACTGAAGTTTTAAAAAAAGGATGCCTCAAATAATTGAAGGAAGATTGTTTTCTCAAAAAGGAGCAAAGGGATAAACTTTTTTTGGTTGAAATGGAGCTAAGTGTAATGCGGCAGCCTGCTGATAAATACAAAGAATGATAAATATACATTCTCATCTGTTTGTCCTATTAGGTCTGCCACCTACTGCTTGATATACTGTTCTGGCATTGCTTGCTATGCCAATAAAAAAAAAAAGAATTTGCCAAATGCCCCACTAACTAACTAAAATCACATGAGCTGAGCTCTGTTACACCCTTTTCAAGTTGGAAGATAATTACTGCATCTCAAAGTTACTGGGCAGGAAGGCAGGGAAGGTATTCGTTAACAGGAGGAGGGCAGGTAGGCTGCTGCACAAGGGTAGGTGTGACACTGCAGTTGGCTGGAGCTTTGAATCCAGCAATGTCTCCAAGGCACTTGCATCTTGGAAACTCCAGTTTACAAAAGGTTGAGGAGTGACGGGAGAGGACAACAGAAATGGCAGAAGTTGATTTCCTGCTCTATGGAGAGAAAAATCTAGTGACTTCCCAAGCAGGGTTAGAAGTTGTCTCCCTGAGAAAGGATGCCTGTTCTTTCCAACAACTTAACAACAAAGTTGTTAAGTAGGACATGCCTGGATTTACTTTATATGTAAATGACCAAAAAAAAGATTGGTTGCTTTGTAAATGAGGGGGAGGGACCAGAGTTTTATAAGAAGTCTCTAGGACCTTTTTCATGCCAATAGATGACTTGAAATCAGAGCACTGGCAGAGAAGCAGAACACCTGGGACAAAGCCGTGTTTGAAATGGCAAGAGCAAAAGAGGTGAGAAGCTCTGTCATGTACTCGGTAGGAGCATCTCGTGTCTTGTGAGACTGCCTTTCTTGTGAAGCACTCCTGGTCAAACTAGGGCATTTCTCACAGGTTTGGAGTTGGAGATAGTACTAAACTCAGCTCTGTTCCTTGATTTCTTTGCTTTGAGTCTGTGTCTTTGTGCCTTCCATATACTGCTGCAGAGCCTGGCCCTCAGTAGGTGCAGAGGACTTACCCAGGAAGAGTGAGACAGCATAGGGCTGGGCTGCTAGTTAGCAGTAAATTGAGAAATCTGCCCAACTGCTAAGTATATGGGGGGGTTTGTTTTGGTTTTTGTGATTCATGCACAGCTCATAAAAACAGCAGATCTCTCCTTCGATGCTGGGAGCCTTAATCTTTCAGTTCATCTTTTCAACAGGAAAGCATATGTAAATAGTGTTATACACTGTTTTCTGATTTACACTCTTGAGTTTGTCCATTTCTGTAATTTGTCAAGCAATTCTCCACTCTGTAAATGCCTGGATAGCAGCCATGATGGGTTTGCTTGAATTCTTTCAGCTGCTAAAAATAAGTTGGTTTTGAAGTTGTTTTGTATAACCGCTGACGATATTTGAGGCAATAATAGGTGACTGTCAGCCTGTATTACAAATTGTTTTCATGCAACATCACATTCCCGGCCTTTGGTGGGGGTGAGGAAAAATGGTTTGTGCAGTATAGTAGAAAGCATCCAGTCCACTGAGACACAGTAGCAGAAGACAGGACTCTGTGCCCACACAGGACATACAGCTCCCTGCAACAACGTTCTGAAAATACGTCGTCAAATGTACTAGAAGGCATTTGATTTAAATCGCCTTAATAACATTCTGTCCTAACTTTTCCTCCCTGGTTCTTCAAACTAACAGCTGTGGGTACTACTTTGCATAGTATGACTGTATGATGTGCTTCTAGAAGTTGTCGTATCTTGTTTTCTGCAGATTGCCTTTGCTTTACTGCCTTTTTTCACTTAGTTGCTTGGCTTTGTGCTTGCTTTCTCATATCCGTCTTGCCCAATCCTTGTTTTGTTTGGGTTTTTTGGTCAGAATTCATTCAGAATTAAATCAATGTTTTACAGCATTTCAAGGGATAATGTCATAGAAGCCCTTTCTGTGTCAGTTTGTATAAATGGATTCGACAGGTAACTAAGTTCTTGGATGTAGCAATAGCTACCAGAAAACAAGATAGTAGGGTGGAAAAGTATGCACTGAGAAGGAGCAGGTGTGAGCCTCCTGGAACCAGATAAATCCTGAAGAGCAGTGGTCCACTGAACATCCCAAGATCCCATAAACTCCAAACAGCAAGAATCTGCCAAACCCATCCAAGGCTACCACCTGCACACAATAGGATCATTGGCAGGTTGTGTAAAAAAAGAAAGTGGCAAGCGTAGGCTACAGGGCTGTGGCCTAGTGAAGCAAGCGACCTCCTGAGGGACTTTTTGAACACCTAACTGGAAACCAGTGGCCCACAAGTCTGACCTTCTCTGGCTGGGCTTGGTCTCCTGACTGTTGCTCCAGCAGGGTGACACGAGTTGTTGCAGGAGTGGACTGTAGCAGGGGGTTAAATGAATGCACTGTGTGAATAGTCATCAGCTATTAGTAAAATCTGCCCAATTCTGTTAATAACACTTTCTAGTAAATATTGGCCTGTTTCCCCCAACACAATCCACCCCATCAAGAGAACAGATAGTATAATACAGGGAACTTGCAGCTATGTGTAACTTGAAAACATTGAACAAATCATCATTTCCTGTTTTGAAAAATGCATAATCCTTTTTTCTTGCCTGTTTCACTATGTGTGATTCTTTGAGATTTCTCTTGAAATTGTTGTTAAAGAAATATATTTTCCCCTATTTTAAAGTTTTTTCCATTTTCCAGCTCCTCTAGATCTTTATCCTCTCGCTTTTTACCCCTCGACCTTTTTCCTATGTTTACCAGTGTGGAAGGAATAAGTTCTTTAGATGTCTTTGTAGGTGACTCTTTAGGAGATGAGAACCTATTTTAAAATCAGTGTAGCCTCTGTGTGTTGGGGAATTCTGAGGAATTTGCTGGTTTATGTAGAGCGGTGATATGATGCCAGTGTCTGCAGCTGAGAGCTGTGCATGGCCTGGCATGTAGTGGGAGGAAACATGGCATCCTTTCCTCCGCCTTGTTTTTATTGCACACGTTTATCCCTCCACCCTTCCAAAGACTCCAGCTCCCCATCATTACCTTCCTCACACCCACTAACTAGGACCTCTACTGCATTCCTTTGTCCACCTAAATTAAATTCCACCTTAATGATCCGGTGTTTCCTACCACTCCCTTGCCTGGGTGCTGCTCCGGCATCTCAAGCCAGAAGTACAGGTCGAGGTGTTGGCATGGCTTATGGAGCAGGTGGAGACCTGGCAGTGCTACTGCACACAGCAGCAAGCAAGTGCCAATTATCTCATCTGGCCATAACCATTGCACTGCTCCCTGTAGCTCAGGTAAGTACCTGTATGCAGGCAAAAAGTCAGGAGCTGTTGCTGAGATGTATGTACAGGTCAAACCAAAGAGATATGTCATGATCAGTTTTCAAGTTTTAGGAACCTCTGCTATGAGGACTTCTGTTTTTTTCTTTTTTAGGACTATATGAATGAAGTTCTGTGTGGTGGTATTATTCAAAACACTCTCAAACTGAGGCCTACTTACTGAAGACAGTGAAATAGTTATCTCTGTCTTCAATATGCCGTAAATGTCACTCTCTTCAAAAAGTATAGTGTAGAAAATGTTTCATGAGCAAATTAAGCCTCGCGTTTCTAAGGGAATTGCTGTGTCTCTCTACTGCTGTTGCCTGTTAGAAATTCTGGTCAACATCTTCTGACGTGTGATTACTTCTTCTAACCATAGTCTTAAGAGTGTCCCATCCTTACAAGTTATTTGAGTAGTGCTGTTAGATCCCAGCTTAAGTTCAGGGGGGTCTACTTGAGCAAAAGCCAACATACCATGATGGATTTGCTGTTCCTTTGCCAATAGAATGCCTGAGGTCTGTCAGCTGTGCTGGAATCACTTTCCACATTAAACAAATGGAGGGAAAGAAGAGTATATTGAAAAGCAAAGCTGAAGAAACTTGGAGAGATTCGGAGAAATGAAACAATAACATGTTTAATAGCTAATTCCCATTCTGGTTTGGCTTTAAGGTAGCTTCAGCCTTCCAGTTTGCTAGCAGCCTTCCTAAGTTCTCTGCCAGGATGAGTCACAGCTCCTGGAACTGGGATCCAGTCCTTTAGACAAGCCATCTTTAAAGGTCTGTTTACCTTTCCCAGATGATAATGAATTGGAGTGAGAATTGCTTTATGTTTTCCTCCTCTTAAAACAGGGTTTATGATTAATATAAATTCACCTGTGAGGGTGTCTTGCATCCCTCAGTTCTGATTCAATCCAAGCCCCACTGGGATCCTGTTTGGTGTAGTTTCATGCTGTTATGCAGAGATAGATGCCTTTGGAATACCCCTCCCTGCTGGGCTGTCTCAACTAGTTGACTAGGAATGCAAAACAAGCAATAACCAGAGCCTTGGTCTGACTGTAAACCATTATTTACCTGCTAGGAATGACATTCCCTGCTGACTGAGAAGGCGAATTAAGAAACTTAGCCACGTAACCCTAGTACGTAATTCATGGAACAAATTGAAACCCATATATGGCTGCTCCTGCTTATGTTTCTGTAGCCTGTAATGTAGCACTTGAGCGAATGGATGTGAGGACAAATCTAGCAACTGTAGTCAATCACATCTAGGAACACAGAAGGGAACAGGCCTTAATGTGGTTGCTACAAGTCGGCAGCATCACAACTTCATTGCTAAGTGAGACACTTCAAAGGATTGCCAATGGTTTTGTGTTGTATTAGCAAAAACATAGTTGCTGGGCATCAGTTCATGTGTTTCTCAATGGTAGATTCTGCCCCCCCC
>VZTL01065708.1:0-39285 GCA_013400535.1 Scopus umbretta | reverse complement strand
TTTTTTTTTTTCTTCAGCTGGTGGTGGGGTTGCATGTCACTGTACTGAGCTCAGTCCCGTGTCACTTCACTGCTGTTGAGAAATGATGCTGAGCAATCCCCAAGGCTGATGTGGGAATACTTCTCAGGAGTGTTGGTTGCACGTTGTTTACTGCATGGATCTTGGCATAACGTGGCTAATGTTGTCTGTTGGTGAAGTTATTTGTTTTTGTCTCGGAATAGCCTTCGTACTTCTGTCTGTTTACATTTCAGCCTGCTGGGATCTGATTCTGTTATGTAAATGAAGAGTCTTTAAAGCTTGGCTATATTACGCTTTTTTTGGGTGCAACTGGCATTTTTTTAGCCTTACCAAAAGTTGTGGGTTTAGCTACTTTATTTTTTTTATCCCTGATACTGGTATCACCATCAAACATCCAGTTATTTGTCAAGGCAGGCAATCTGTTTAATTCACCAAAAGCAAATAAACACCTGTTTTCAAGTGAATGTGTATTTTTTTTTTGATGATTTCTAACCAAGGACACTCTCAAATATGATCAAAATACTAGATTTTTCTTAACACTCTAGTCTTCTCAAGAGGGAAAAAAAAGGTGAAATGTTTCAAATCCTAATAATCTTGTATAGATGTTGTGATCCAGTGGGGCAGATGCTCAGGGGACTTGAATTTATGCAGCTCCACTGAATTTATGGGCAGGCCCTTGGGTTGGGTAACTACATGGCTCTGGTGAGTTTGGCAACATTAACTTTTCAAGCATCTCTTTGTGGCCCAGTTGTGTTGAATATTGAATGAAGCTGCAAAATGGAATTCATGCTACCTTACATAAAAGGAATACAGGGAAACCACACAACACAAAAAATAAAGCACTCAGCAGGACTGAATTGCTGAAGGTCTTACATCTTTTGTAAATTAATTTTTCAGGGATGTGTTGCGTAAGACATCCAGCCAAAAATAAAACCTGGAAGAGAAAAAGAGAGTGCTTTATTCTTCACAGTCTGAGGAAGAAAGCTCATCCTATTTTAAGGAGAATTAGAGCACTATACTTAGATCACTAAGGGAAAAAACTGAGACATGTGACTTGGCTTTTAGACTTTAGTGTACTTCTGTGTCCTGTGAAAATGAACAGTTTGTACTAAACCATTAATAATTAGAAATCAAGTCCAGAGGAAACGCTTCAGTAACAAAGACAAGGAGTTGCGCTTACGCACTGAAGTTGTCTGATGGGATTCTGCGGTTCTGTGCGTAAAGGAGAGCTTGGGAGTTTGTGCTGGGGAACATCGGTGCAGTGCAGCTGTGTGCTGTAGTCTGAGGTTTTGTATTGACTTGTTTGGAGTTGCATCTTCTGCTCAGAGTGAGTTTTCTTCTGCTACCCAGCTCATATTTTTTTTCCCCAGAAAAAGAAGATTTGGTAGGTTCGCTCCCGTGAGGCACACATTTTCAGCTGTGTCCACCAGTCTGATTATCAATTTCAACATGGAAAGGAGCATAATAAGTGTTCCGCATGTTATCTCCAAGTCCTTAAAAAGTGCTGGCACAATACAGAACTTGGAATTTGTATATTTGAGAGTGACTTTGAGGGACTGTCACCATTGTTTCCTTTAATTCAGTGTTTTTAATTGAGTGTATAGGCTCATTAAACCCTTGCCAGCCTCTCTATGTAGAGGCAGAAACAGAATGGGTTGATTTCCAATTTGGGATGCTCCCGTCAAACTTGAAGCAATGCAGTGGTTCCTGAATGATTCTAAAGGTTTCAGAATGGTTCTAAATGTTGGCAGGAGTTTTGTTTCCTCCCTAAAGCAGTTGCCTATCAAATTTATAACTGGATGCTGTAGCCTTGTACCAAGAACTGTGGCATGATTACGCTAGAGCTAGGAGCTGGTGGCTCATCTGCATGGTATCTTTAGGAGTGGGCCTGACCGGTAACAAATGGCTGCTGTGTAATGAGGCACCTTTTGTTAATAAGTGCAACAGACTTAAGTATCTGTGGAAGGTAACGGGGCAGGGGGGTACTGGTTTGGGGGTTCTTTTTAATGATATATGTATGCATGTGTTTGTGGTGCTGGATTTAGAGCTTCTCCAGCTTTAATAAGCATGACAAAGATGAAGTTTTAGTTTCTGGTGCTGGACAGTAACTTTCAGAGGTAGGTGCTGATCCAGAGGTTCCTGCTGATGCCAGCTAATACTGGTTTGGGTCTGTAGAGCACAGCCTGGCACTTCCCCTGACTGTCCAGGGAGTTGGCTGCTCAGCTCCCTGCAGGACTGAAAATTTCTGTGCATTACATTGATACATTTCTTCAAGCTAGCAAAACATGTCTGCTTTCTAGTAATTAATGCTAAGTCCTGATGGGGAAGGGGGGAAACCTGGTGGCTGAAGATGCACGCACCTTAAGATTTGCCAGTTTCTTACGCAGGAAGTACTTCAGGTGAAATCTGATAGCAAAGAACTGATTAGATGTGATCTGTGCCAGACTTCCAGAGGTGGTCTTTTTATTTTTCTGAAATCACCATTCTGCAAAGATGTTGCTGTGTATTTAAAAAGTGATGATATACCTAGGATTCTTATACCAGTTAATGAGTTGAGGCGAACAAATACACTACACGTTCAAGACTGAACGTGTTTGTTCAAAGCCAAATTCTGCTCTTATCCCACCTTCTTACAGTCGTTTTCCGGTCAAATCAGTCACACTGACAGCCACTGGTCTGCTTTGTGATCTTGGGCATGGCCCTTCACTTCTGTGGTCTCTGTTTCCCGTACCTGTGGGCTCCACGTGTCACTGGCATGGTTGATGGGCTCCACGTGTCACTGGCATGGTTGATGAGCTCCACGGGGCAGCAACCACCCTGTGCTCCATAGCTATCTGCTACACAGAGGACAGTGAAGTCTCTAGCTGCCTTCTGGGATACCAGAGCCCAGCAGCACCTTGTACCTGTCTGACCCAGGTACAAAGAACCTGTTGTTTTAAACTTTTGAAGGAAGGTTGTTTAGACTTTGTTTGGTCAGAGAAGGTGAAACAAGGTTCAGAGTAAGGAACAGTAAATACTCCCAATAGAACCATTAAGCCATTGATCAGAGAACACGTTTGTCCTGTTCACCATTGAGAACAAGATGTGTTTCTGAGGTAGCTCATAAATCTTTAGGTTATTTTCCCTTTTAAATGTAAAGTCCATATGTTGTAAAGATGATGCACAGTTGCTGTGGTGCACTATATGATCTAAAGCCTGGATACTGAGTTGCCAAATGTGCTTATACGTAGCAAGGCATACTAACTGAGTGTATGCTGCTGCATCCCTTACATTGCTGAAAGATTTTTAGTGAGGTTTTGTTTTCCTGTGTGCAAAAATATGTCAGATTATTTTTTTTTCAGACACCATTCACTTTGTGGAGATTTCTCTTAAATGCTTCAGACTCCTTATTTGCAAATACTTGCCAGGAGACAAGAGGTGTCAAGGCCTCACACAAATGAACTTCAGATATAAGCAGTTTTGTCAGTTCTAATTGATACACAATAGAACAGAAGGCATCTCCAGAGAAGAAAATGCGGGACAGGGTAGTATGAGAATGCCCAAAGTGGGTCAGTGAAGATTGCTTGAGTGGTAACTTGTATTCAGCAGCAGGTAACAGTGATATTTAAAGAGCAGTACAAGCAGAAGTGATGCCATCCCTGCAAGCCTTTACCTTCCAGGACTTAGGGTTTCAGGAGCCACAGACAGCATATCACTCTGTCACTAGCCCCTGATGAGTGATCCTTCCAGGAATTTGTCTAACTGCCCTTGGACCTCTCTGTCTCTCTCGATGTGGGAGTGGGACTGTGGGGAACCACTGTCTTTGGTTTGCATCTTTTGCTTTCTTTGATCTCCTGAATCTCATGAGTTCCTGCAGGCTAAGAAACAGTGTATGATCACTGCTGATCACTGATGTAAGACCATTTGTGGTCTTACAGATATCTTACACATTCTCCCTGTTTTATTTTTCCAGGCATTTTATTTTTCTTTCAAAGAAAAGCCAATCCAAGACTTCAGGCACCTTTAGACTACTCTTCTGTGTGTCCCTTCTAGCTTGTCAATGATCTTTTAGAGATATGGGGACAATAACAGTGCATGGTGCAATGTCTGTGACATGGCTCAGAGCAGTCTGTCCTTGCTTTTAGTTCTTTGTGCATTGTTTTGCTAGATTTTGTCTTTTTCTCTCTTTTTCTCCCTAGTTTGGTACCTATGTTGGAGGAAGGGAAGTATTTCCTTGCTGGGAACTGAACTATACATAGGCTAGGACAGTGGCTCGAAAAGGTGGTCTCTTGAAAGGTCTCTTACTACCTAGTAATACAAGTCTAGGATCCCTGCAGGTAGGTCAAAGTTGTCTTTTGCTCTTTTTCTGGTCTTTTTGTTCACTGCAGTCTGTTCACAGGCTTCGTTCTCTTCTTTCCTTCCCTTATAAGATTCCTTGCTTTTGCACTTTCACCACCTTGTCTCCTATTCTGTGCTAGATTGTGGTGCTGTTTTTCCCCCCAATGTCTCCATTGTCTGCATACAGCCACCTACCTGCTGTGGATTCTGGGTAATGTGGTCCTTTTTATCCTAAAAAGTATACAGACCTTTCAGTAGATGGTCCTCGAAACAGCATGGAAATATTTACTCTGTCAGCCTGTAATTAAAGACTAGAAGTCCTAAATGCTATCGTCCTACCCTGTGCTGTGTGCTGAGTCTTCAACATGATCCCTAAATCAGCTGTTATTGCTGGACTTTTATTTCAGGAATCTTCATGGGTTTTATTTGCTTTACCTCCAAAACCCTGCTGGCACAGTTTTCAGTAAAACATTTGCTCTGCATCTGCCTTCGATGTTTGTTGTGCTTGTAGTCCTTATATTTTCCAAGGTGGTTTTCTGGTCCTTCCTGGTTATAAGGCTCAAGGATTTGGCTTAGACTTGAAATGGCAAAAATAAAATGTGAAGACAGCACTTTAGTGATTTTTAAAAGGTCAGACAGGTGTATGAGTCAGGTTTAGGAAAACAAATGTTATCCTGCTTCAGTAGTCAGGTCAGGGATTTACTGAATGTCGAGCAAGGAGGGGAATATGCATAGCTATATAAAATGTCATGATAACAAACTGTTATTGGCATTCATTTCAAAAAGGAGACTCCACAAAAGCTTGTACATGCTTTCAGGATGCTCTATAGCTAATTTCATTATTATAACAAATGCATTTCTAGCTTTTCTTAAAGCTCCATCTACTGGAGATGACCGACTATGAATGCTTTACACTGACGAAAGCAGTCTGGCTGTTAGCGATATAATACCAGAAAGCTCTAAAAAGTGCACACATGGCATATACAAACAATATATATCTATTTTAGATCTCATTAATCTTTCACCAGTTGGCTGATGTGAGAGGGGCCTAGTTCATTTGCTGGCAGTAAGAGCCACGCTATCAGCGCACATCAGTGCCAGACGGTGGGACCTGTAATAGGTACACAGAGATGTGTCTGCCCTGCAGCTGTGGTGCAAGAGTCCCTGTGGGCCATTTCTTCCTTATCTTTATCTAAACTGTAATTCCAGCCTGGGCTTTTATTTCTCTCATCATAACTATCAGTGTTTGTCCATTGTTGTGACCTAATCTAATTCAGACTGCAGTAATGTCATTATGACAATTGTTCCTAAGGTGGCTGCGAGGCAATTTTGTACATACTTATGCCAATGCTATTTTATCTTACCAGGCCAGTTAGTGACCATTAGCTGTTTAAATAAGAAGGAATTAAATCCTATAGATAAATGACAGAGAACAAGACTTTGTTCAGTTCTTTGTGAATCATTTTCCGTCCTCTGAAGTGCAGATATGGACTCCTTTGAGATGGAAAATTGTAGATTGGGAGCAGAAGCCATTCAGGTATTGTGTTTTACAGAGGAATGATAGACAAATTTAGACTCTATAAAGCCTGTGCCTTTCAGTCATCATTTGTGACCACCACAATGCCATTAAATATTATGGGGACAAATAAGAATTTCTAAGGTAGTACAAGCAGACTCTCAGGAATTCTTACTGACCAAGATACAGACTGATATCAGGTTGGGATGGGGATGACTTTGGGTAGGCAGATGCTGCTGGCTCTGTAAAGTGGCAAAATACAGGCTGAAAAGCTGATCTGTGCTTTGGGTTCCTCTTTAATGGGTGCTTCCCTGGGCTTCCCCATTCCATAAATAGGTTTTTATCGAGTAGGTATTGTGAAGTTTCTTCTGTGCTTGGAGCCTTCTTTTGTAGCCCTACTCAGCTTTTTCAAAAATACTAGCTCTGTTCCTCACCCCTCAGAGTCAACAGTGGAAACGGATCTGTCCTGGAGCAACTGGATGCCAGATGTTGGCAGTCAACTGATGCTGCTGGAGAGAGCAGAGTGTTTACTGAACTTAACAGTCCCATGTAAAACAAAGGTCCACTCGAGATGGCTGCTTTTACTACACTGAGCTCCCATCTGAAACAAATTTGTCTATAGATTGTCTTTAGTCGGGCTCCAGAATCTTCAGGGAAAGGCTGTGTTAACAAGTCTGTGTGGCATCTGGTATGTCTCTGGGGAGCCAGCAGGGAAGCCATGACCTATGACGATATTTCAGCAAGTAAATATCATTTAGTCCTTCAGGAGCATGACTCCAAAATGCACCAATGCCCATGATACCAGTTTCACACAGTGGTGTTGGTGCTCTTCCATGCTTCTGTGTATGGCTGCAAGGGCTTTATTGAACACTCCAGAGCACTGGAGTCTGGTCTGCCACGTTACGAGCCTCTGGCTTGTCACAGGCAGGGAGACGGGGGTTAGAGATTCTTATTTTCCTGTGACAGTTATTTTAGTGCAAAGCTGTAGTACAAATTCTTCAAGTTCCATTAGATTTTTGTAAAGGAGATAAATGCCTTGTTTTGACTCACAGGCTCAATCTTGCCCAGGGATGGTTTTTACTGCCTGCTTCTCACTCAGGTGCTGTCTTTGGGCAAGCAGCGGGAGCCATTTCCTTCACATGATTAGAATTGAAAGGAGAGGCTGCTCTTGCAGAGATCCTCATCTGCCTCACTGCCCGACTCCGTTCCCTTCAGCAATATTGTGGCTCTGTGCGAGGGTGCTGAAGTGCCAGTAGAAAGGATATGGGTTGAAAGAAAGTGCGGGATTTAGGAAGGGGAAAGAGGAAATTAAAGTGTCTGTGAGGTTGAGGGAGATGCCAGGAATCCTGTGCAAAATGGGTTTTGTTGTTTAATCTCTGGCTAATAGGTTTTGATTAATTTTGTTGTTATTTCAAAGGTGAGGACCTCTAGGAACAGTCACTGGTGTAATTGTGGCACTGGAAGGATATGGGAAGATGAATAGTAACGGCAGTGATGGAGAGAACATTTTACACGTATGTGGGAGCTGGGCAGCATTCCCTCTACCTGTCACTTTGGATTACCATTTTAACTGCAGTACATTTCCTCTTTTTCGGACAAGTTACGTTTTTATATGCTGAATTCCTAGATAACCTTCCATAGCTGTACTTCTTACCATTGAGAAGTGACTATTGATCAGTGTATTCATGTTGTTTGGATCCAGGTACTCAAAAAGTTTTTCACCACATAAAGCGCAGAGGGCTGGGAGAATGTCCTCTGCTTTCCTGATGTAGCAGTAAATTTGGGTGCTGCTTGCATGCAGCAGAAGGACACAATCATCATTTTTTCTCCCATGCTTCTTTGCAGAGTCTGGAGGACAGCTGTGCTGCAGGAAGACAGACTTCCCTTCTCTGCTGTGTTGTTCCCCAGCTTTGAGAATCTCTCTTCAGAGACCCATAGGAGAGGAGTTTGTAAAGTGACTCTTCTTTACAACACCAAAGCTTTGACAGGATTTCCCCATGATCTGATGTAGAGAGGCTGTGACACCTGAGAGTGGGTCTCAGAGATGAATGCGTCCTTGCAGATCTACTCTTGTGCTAGACTGGGAGCTGACCCCTCCCCACAGCAGACTGAAGGTCTGGTTCCCTTCGTCTCTTTCTGATTTGAAATCCAGCAAGTGTTCCATCCCTCTTGCAACGCTGTGTCCTGTAAAAGTTGGGTTGGGTTTTTCGTGCTGGTATATGTCTCAACAAGGATCATACGAACCAGATTTCAGTGTACATCTGAGCAGTGAGTGCTCTATGTTTGAAACATTGAGAGGCAAAGAAAGAAGTTCATTTTACTACTGTGGAGAAAAGGCTTGGTTTCCTTTTTTTAAAAAAAAAAACAGATCTTTTAGGATGTATTTTTAGCTTTAAAATCATGCAATAAGTTTGCATTAAAAGATTCACAGACATGAGAGTTATGTAAGGGGCAAAGACCACAGAGGAGAATGGGAACACAAAGGGGTTGGACTGTAGCTCCTGCGGACCCTGCTGTCGGATGTCAAGGTTAGACTTGTCCCATTTTTAGTTCTGCTTTTAAGGAAGAGAAGCATCTTTTGTAGGAAACAATTTCAGTGAAACTCTGATTTTCCTTAACAGCTGGAGAGGAGAAGCTACAAAGCAGTCATGAGGCCTGTAAGCCAGGGTATGCATTTTTATAATAAAGTGCTACAATAATACAGTAATAGCAGCTGTGAAACAATCTGGTGTATGCATGAATGTTTCTAGTTACTTTGGAGTGCAAGAACTGCTGTACAGCTGAAACACCTCCACAAAATATGTGATTTTTTCTTGAAGAAAGATGAAAATGCATGCCACGAATCCTTAAGTAATTCACATAACTGGGGAAAGCTGTGTAGGAGCGTGACTGTTCCTGTTACCTGCACACTTGTTCGTGGCATGTTTTCACCAATGTTAGATTCTTTTATGTGGGACTCCCAAGTTGTTGGCTCCTTTCTTGTATAATAAAGCTGCTCTTTGCAGCTTGGTATTATGGTCTTGTTGTAGTGCAGATACTGCAGAAATGACCCAAGATGTATATAGATGTGTTGAGCAACCATCAAGTGGCAAAACATGAAATGACTGTGATAATCTTGTTATGTAAAAAAAAAATTACCCTTCCCTGCTGTCTGTAGAGCGTGCCTTGGTGTCTCAGCTTGTCAGCTGCATCACTTATGTGTGGATGGTAAAGATCTGTGAAAGTGGCTTAAAAATCCCAGTTTAAATGATGAAGGATGTCTGGCTAGGACAGAACAATGAAAAAGGGCAAATTGGCTTGGAAAGCCATGCAGAGGCCATCTTGTGCCAGCCTGCCAGGATATTTCTTTGATTAGCATGGCACTGTGTGGGTCACCCAGGTTAGCACAGGCATTTGGGGAAGCAGTATAGCTGCCTCGGCCTGAAATGCAGCTGTACGCAAGGCAGAGAACCCAGGTAAGGATGCTACAGAGCTTCCAGTAAACCCTGAGCTTCACACATGTAAGCAGATGCTCTGGTGCATATCATCTCCAGTCCAGTTGTGAGTAGTGTTTATAGTTTAGATGGAGATTTGATACTCTGGTGATATAACACATACATAAGAAATGTGACTCCTCAAGTCTCCTTAAAAACTCTTGTTTCCATGTTTGTTCTCTTACATACACTATTTTGTGGACAGTGGCTTTCATTTCTGCTTGATTTTCTTAAGTGTATGCCTCTGGTGGATGTATGTGTCACCTGCCCAGCATCCAGCCTTGCTCCTTACATTGGAAAGCTTTGTCTTCTGGTGCAGTCCATGGAAAGACAGCAGTTTGCATCATGCCACATGTTGGAGCATGGTTGTCCATCAGTGTTCTTCACACTCTGATGGTGCTTTTATGAAATTCATCATAGTTACTGCTGAGATAGCAAACAGCCCCCTGGAGCTGCATAAATAAATAATCAGAGAATGTTCTTTTGTTACCGATTTACAGGGATAGCTTATGTAAGCAACATGTGCCAGGGCACTGTGTGCTGAAATACTGGTATCTCTTGAGCATGTCTGAATGTCACTGAGATGCGATGAGCCTGTATGAAGTACCGGCATGGCCTAAACAGTGTACTTGTACAGTAATGAAGGATGTTTCTTCATTACTCTATCAGCAAGATCTTTACTCTTTTTCTTTTGTCTAGTCTGATTCTAAAAGTAGGGGGTTTGCCTTATAATTTGTCAGATTCACCTGTCCTGTTACACAAAATGCCTTGGAGGACTCCGAGAGGCCTGAATTCTCTGTATGACATTCAGCCTCTTCTGGGCATCTCTTACACCAGTGATCATTTACGCACAGCCTGACTTTCTCCTTTTCACTGGGAGGCTTTCACCACATGTATATCTCTATCATTCAAACCTTTTCTCAGACATACAGCGTGACTACATGCTAGAAAAATAATCTAGAGTTTATTGGATGCAAAAGGCTCTGCAATGATGCTTGTCATTGAAGTGCAGCAAGATAAAATAAGGTACACCTGCCCTGATTGCCATGGTCTCTTACTGCTTCTGAATTTATTCCCTGACTTTGAAGCTTCTTTGAAGCTGCTGTGAATTAGCAACAGAGAAGCACATCTCGGGGAATCCTCTGTGGCTGGTGGCAGGGAGGAGAGAAAAAAGGGATGCCAGTGCTGTTGAAATGAGAAGCTGTTTTCACGGCTGTGCTCCCAGGACTCTGCTTAGTGTAGAGACCAGACTTACTGCTGTGAGTGCGTGCAACTTGTTCCTACCCAATTCTGCCATGGCAAATTTAGAGTAAGAGCAGAGCAGGAGGCTGTGGGCAGGGATGCCTTCCTTTCCTGTGCGTGAGTAGAGTTTACTGTGGATCCAGTGCCTGGAGTGTTGCAGGGGATGCTCCATAACTGTGTGACGAGGTAGGACATAGTGCTGCTGCCTGGACAGCTGTTGCCATCTTCTGACTGGAGGTCCCTGCTCTCTGCAGTGATGTGGCCTGGATTAATCCCAGGATTGCGGGGATCGTTGTGGAGCTTTTCCTGGTTTTCTGTGTAGATATTTAGTCCCTGCCTTTGCATTCACATTCCACTCTCAGTGTCTCTTGCTTCCCTTCTGTAATGTTTGGCTTACCACACCACATGGATTGGGTCCAGGTCAAATATTCTAAAGCCTCCCAGCTCAGGCACCTACCACAAAAATAAGTGATGTAAGTGGGGGATCTGGTTCTGGATTTAAACTGGTTCTCTGTGTGTTTTAATTCAGGCCTCTTTTTTTTTTTTGCCTGTTTCTCTGGTTTACTTTACTGAGCTCATTGGTGTGCAGCTGATGAGACTGCAGCATAAATGCACAAAAAATAGTGACTCATAACCCTTTAGTAGCAGACTGTGAGTATAAAATACAGCTCACTTTCATCATCCACTATTTTTTTTAAACAAAACAACATAGGCCAGTGATTCAGCATCAGTGTAGGTTATAGTACATTAAGTTTTATCCTGGAGCCCTCCTGCATCTGACTTCCTCCTTCATTTCATGAGTTTAACAGTGCCGCACCCCGCTCCCCTTCCTTCTTGGTGTTGCATGCTGTAGATTTCATAGTAGCTGAGCCCCTTGGGTGGCTTACGAATGCACATATATATTCCTATAAAATTTCCTCCACTGATGGATGGAATGCTGTCAGGCTGAGCAGTGCTTCTGTGTTTACAGCGAGCTTCCATGCTAAGGTTCTATGTGAAGGGTAGCAGGCAGTTGGTTATTTATTGCCATAATAAGCACTGGCAAGCAAATGACAGTATTTTGTGCTATGCTTTGCTTGCTGTTCTTTTCAGCATGTTGAGGGATTTCTAACTGTGCTCTGTTTATGTTCATTACTGAGTTGAGGTGGGAGCAAATGGTGGCTTGAGTTTTTGCAAGTTGACTGTATTTTATAAAGATAGTGCTGCCTGTGTTACAGAGATTATCTTATTCCAAAAGTTATTTGGGTTTGTCAAGAAAGTAGGCCCTTTGCTTTCCTACCTTCCATAAATGCCCACAGACTATTTTATACATCTCTAAGTAATAATACGATGTGTGTTAGTACTAAAGGAAGTCCCAGCTTTTTACAGGCTGTGATGCCTGACAGGAAAAGGTTTTGGTTTTTTTTAAATCTGAAAAGATGAGACAAAAAGAACCAGAAAAAAGTAAGCATGGGAAAGCAGGCAAGTACACTATAACATCATCTAGATAAATTGGGACTTTGGTACTGCCATAGTGGTCCATTTTATATGTGTACTTCTATCTCAAAGGATTATGCAAAACTTGGGTGGTTTTTTAGGTCTATTTATTTATTTTTTTTAAGTTAAATCCAGAAAATATTAATGATCTAGAGAGGCATCTGAATGTTGAATCTGCCTGTGTTGGAAGACAAGGAAAAGGAAGGGTAGTAGAATCAAAATGAAGCACTTCCTTACACAGCTGGTAATTAGATTATAAAACTCAGTGCTACAGGAAATTATGGAAGCTAAGAGCTTAGCAGTATTAAGAAAGGGGATTATACACATGATTTGGATAATAAGAACAAGCTAAGTAAATAGTTCTTGCTGACACAAATGTTGCTGAGATAGCAGATCGATAGGGTGGCATTTCAAGGCTTGTACTCATTGCTGCCTAATTTCAAGTGTCAGAGCACGCCCGCATATCCCCATTATCGCCTCCTCCTGTTGTCACTTAGAACAGACCACAAGTGGAGGGGACATACTAGACTAGATACGCTTCTGATCTGATCCTGCCTGGCACCTCCTTCCTTTCCCCTTTAGAAAAGAGGAAGAGATACTGCCATTCTACAGATGGCAAAGCTGATACCAGTGCTTTAATGGGTACAACTCTTGCCTTCAATAGTCTGTACCTTGTAAGTACTGTTACTTGAAAATAAATCCTTGGATAACGTGCCCAAAAGCGGAAGCAGGAGGGAACCCGAAGTAAGGGGGTTGTTGTTGGAGTAGAGAAGCAGGCAATGGAGAGTTGGAAGAGGGGAAAAACTTTTTTTTGGTCCACAGCTTAAGTTATATTTGTGCATCAGTAAATTTTACAGTGGTATTTTACTTTGTTAATGGATGACCCACAGATAGCGCACATCAAAAATACGGTAACTTGTGCAGACCTAAGGAATACTCACCCTTAATATGCTGACCCTGAGCCTAGCCCTGAGTCCTTCTGTACTCTTCATAGTATAAACTTACTCTGAATTTAATGATTTAAACAGTTATGGTCTATAAAGATTGCGGAGAAATATGTCATCTTTAGTCCTGGTCATGGTGTGGCACAAACAAGATCTGTTTTGTGATATCTTATAATCTATCAGTAATTTCTTGAAGGGGTGAACTTTCTACTGAAGTGCTGAATTGAAGCAGAACCTGATTTACACAGCTTGCAGAGCTACCATCTGCAATCCCTGCTGAATTTACCATTGCTCTACATTGCTGCTTCTCTGGATGTCTAATGAGGTTATTTCTAGGTTAATTTTTCTCCTGATGCAGTTTCAATTAAAATATAATGAAGGCAACAGAAGATGCAAAATAAAATAACTTGAGAAAATCCATTTCATGCTGCACCAGTGCTTTGCGGTAGGATGTTTGTTATTGCTGCTAATTACTATTTTATATGAGGCACTTGTCTAATATCATGTGTGCGTGTGTGAATCATCTGCAGAGCCTGTGGCAGCATTCCAGAAGTGAAGTTAGCTCCAGTGGCTGATGCACTGAGTTTGCGCCAGTGGGTTTCATTCCTGTGTTAGATTGAATATGAGGAAATATTAATATTCTTCATCCCAGCAATCTTGGAATATAAAGGGAAATATTTGTACATTGTTAAGAAATCACGTATTGCTGTTAGCTCTCAACAGTCCACTGATACGGAGCTAGTGATTTACTCATAATGAGGATCTAGCTCTGTATTTTTTCCTCTTAAGAGAAGGAAGAGGAATTATTCTTTTGCAGAGGAAAAAAGCAAAAATGAGGTTGAAAGTTGGATCTGATATTCAGAACATAACCATCATGCTCTACAATTAGCAACTGTGAAATGCTCATGCACCAGGATGAGTTAAACCATGTAGGGAAAGGGAACAAATGTGTATCATTGGCAAATGTGATTCTTCACACAGAAAACAAAATGCTGATTTTGCCCATGCAAAACCACACACATGCACAAAATACTCAGTCTCTTAAATTCTTCATGACTTTTCTCATATTAATAATGCCTGGTAATGAAATATTTCTAGATGAAGCTTCCTGTTCAATTGTGGATTAGTCATCTGCTCTCTCTACAACATGCCGAAAAGCTGGTCATAGAATGAGGTGATACAAAACCTAATGGTATCTTTCAGGCAATAATCCACCTTTAAAAAGTGCATGTGGCTGGTTTTAATATTTCAGACTAGTAACCTGCTTTGTTACATCCTTAGTTTGCCAAAATCTTCCTCCCTGTGGCACAGAACAAAACCACTGTGCTGTTTCTAGATGCCAGTGTCTATCTGTGTGTGTGTTGAAGTGTTGCAGTCTGTGCTTTGTGGGATCATAGCAATGGTTTCCCCACTATTGATCATCCTGTTAAGAAAACAAACAACAAACCAGTCTAGCCACTTCTTAAGAGTAAGATGATTTCAGAAGGAAGTCTTATTGAAAGGATCTGGCAGGAGTCTCTGCTGCCAGTTCATCTTTTCTCAGCTGTGTGATAAAAACAGAATTTGCCTTTCCAAACTGGTACTAAATGAATGTGTAGGGGTCAAACTTAGCCAAATTCTCTGTGCAGCTAAGCCATGTAAAGGAATGCAGTATTACAGAGCTGTACTGCTGCAAGTAGGGGCAAATTCGGCCTCCTTAGAAATGCTACAATTCTATGTGCCTTAAGATCATGCTCATCTTGGAGGAGATATTTGTTAAGACCAGAATGATCCCAAAACAGTCAGGTGGCCAAATTTGAGAGAAGATGGGAAGCTTGGTTTGGTTCAGCAGCCTTAGTGAAGGGATTTACTCTGAATCTGCCTAGCTTTTTGAAGCCCTGCCAGGCAATAGCTGGGCCCGCCCTTTCTCCTCGCCTCTGGAACAGACCTCCATAGCTTTTCTCAGCCAGCAAGTTATTGGCTTGTTGCAGGAATCTAGTTCCTTCCCTTGATGATTGCATGAGAAAGTAATCAGGCTTCACTGCTGTTTTGGAAGCTGTTACATCTGATAATGTATCTGAGATTTTCCTTTTGCAAAATGCTGTTTACTGCTAATTTGAAAACAGTTGTTTCTGCTGCTCTCTGAGGAACCAATGTGTTCCTATGGATTTTACTTCTGGACATCAAAATATCCTTAATTGCACTTGCTTTAGTGACTAAGGAATGAGCAACAGAAATGGCCTGTTGCTTGAAACGTAGGTAGAAAGTTTGGATACATATCTGAATATCCCTGTGCCTTGGCTCCAGTATTGCATTTCCACCTGTAATGAAAGAAGGGAGCAAGCAATGAAGCAGAAGAAGAGCCTATCTTCTTCAGGGGTGCAGGGACCAGACAAGGATTCGAGCTTTGGGTGAGAACGCTGCAGGCACCTCCCTGCTCTGCTTGGACAGCTTACTGCTGCATAGAGTACCTGCCATGCTTTCCCTCTACGCGCCTTTCCTGTCTGCACAAACAGGAGTATTGCTGTCAGAATAAACATTGTAGGGACTATGGAGTGTATGTCATTGGATATATGACTATATCAGCTGTCAACTCAGTCCTGCAGATGGTCACCTACCTAGAACGCTTTACTTGGAGTCCAGTTATTGAGGAATAATGCACCTGGAAGGCGAATTACCTTCACCTATGGCAGGTTTCAGCAAGCCTTTGCTTTTATAGTAAGGCTGTGACAGTGAGAGGAACCCAAATGGGAAAGGAGATGGTGTGCCAGGAAGCACCCTTGGGTCTCTACTTCCTCTCCTCATGGTTGGACCATGACCATGAGTCTGGGTGCTACTCAATCTTGCCAGATACGTTGTTGCCATTACTACATGTTATTGCAGAACATAACTAATTAGGCGAGGGCTAAACTACTTATGGAACTTAAACTAGTTATGGAACTTCAATGGTATCTAGAACTATGCCTGGTTGGTGATAACTCACTAAAATTTTAATATAGTTGTCCCTGCCTCTTCTTGCTGCTGTTAGTAACCTGGAGAAGAGGTTAATGTTCTCATTTCTGCATCTGTTAGAACATCTGCATCCATTAGAAATCAACATGACTATGTTGATTTAACTCTTGCTTTGTCCTTTTCTATAACACTTTGCCCCAAACCATCTTTTTTTTTTCCTCCGGGAGTGTTTGTAGGAACATCTCTGGTTTCATTAATGTTCATGCAAATATTCCCTAAAGCTCAGTGTGGTCTTTGGAAAATATCACTGTCCCAAATGTGCATTGGTGCACGTTAAGTCCTGCTTAAAGGCAAAAAACCTAAGACAAAGGAGATGCAATGAACCATCTGTTGTACCTTAGCCATACCTTGATACAGAGAGCACTCCTGGATGACATGCAGTGTGTGACACCCTGCAGAGCATGTGCATCCAAAGGAGAGCATGCAACTAAGTACTGGTTGTTTCATTTTGTATGGTGTCTCAGTCTGTGGATGCCTCCCGAAATCATACTGCTCAGTGCTCATTAGAGAAGACTTGACATGGATGGTATAGTTCATTCAGTGGATTAATTTGAATAAATAAAACCTGCTGCACTTGTCCTATGTGTGTGGAGCTCCAGTCACTAAATGCATGGCAGATAAGTGCTGGTGGAGGACCACGGGTATGGGTGCTTGGAGAAGAGTTCAGACCTTGCCTGGGAGATGACTAGGTTTCTCAGAAGCAGCCGTTAACTCGTTTGGTGGTCACACACAGCTAATGCTTTTGTTTGTCAAAACTGTGGAAACCTGCCTTGAGCCTTGGACCTTTAAAATGATGGTGAGGGCAAATAGGTTTGAAAAATACTTCAGATTTTTATGCAGGTTGATTGACAGATGCTATATTGGTAATATTAATAAGCTGTTGGCCTAAGACAGGAGAAAGGGATGCAGGTTTTTTCCCATCTACTGATTAAATAGTCCTTTGCCTTAAATTTAATTGAACTCCTCACAACTGTATCAAGAATGAACGTGGGCATTTTTGGCTAAAAGTAGCTTTGGGAAAGCTGTCCAGGAGGAAAGAAGGATTCCTTTCTGCTTTTCTGGAGACTCCAGTTGTAATTCTACCAGCTAAGGCTTTTTTCTTCATAATCAGCTCTTGTGCTGACCCTATGACTAGTTCGTTGGCTGGGAGCTAGAGTGCTCCCCACAGCTCAGGGGCTTTGAGTTGCTTGTGGGTCTGCCCAGTGTCAAAGCCAGCCAAATAACCCTGGGCTGGTCTAATAGTCCATCACAAAACAGATGTTGGTGAGCTGGAGCATGGTGTTGCCCCATATGAAATGCAGCCCGGAGTACACTGAGAACAGGAAAATCTTCCACAGTCCAGGTTAGAGAGGCAGCAAATCTGAGGGGAGTAAGGGCTCTACCAGACGACGCGCAAGCGTGACAGTGAGCCGGCATGTTGGGTTGCAGCCGGCTGTTTCGATTAAATAGCTCGTGAGGCAGGTGATCCACGGGAGGGAGCTTGGGTCAGTGTTTTAGAGGCTCCAGTTTGCAGCCCTGTCTGATGACTTAAGCTGTCGCCTTGCTTTATGCTGGCCTCTGTGTCTCCCCATCTCTTTGACTGCCAGCTCTTCTGCACAGTCTGCTTTGCTCTTATCGGAAGACGACCCCAGCCCAGTCCCGCTGCTAAGGTGGCCACTGTGGGAGCACTGCGAAGTCTAGTGGCTGCTGAGGAAAGACTCGAGACCTAGGTTAGGATGGGCTGGGGTAGTGCTGTGAATGTTTGCTCTGATCCACGCTTAACTGTGTGATCTTATTGCACTTTTCTCCTCCTCTGCTACTCCTGATCATGGAGAGCGTAGGATGTCAGTGCCACAGTCTGCAGCGATCTGAGAAACAACATTGGGAAAGTTGATACGAAGACGTTGGCATCTCTTGCCAATCTCACTTTTTCAAGTTTGTGGATTTGTGGTATAACAATATTATTACCTAGATGCTCTGTACTTGGAGTAATATTGCAGAATGAAACAGCACATTAGCTGTAAGAAACTATTCTATTAAAATACGTCTTAGCTTGTTTCCAGGCAAAAAACTTTAAAAATATTCTCCCTTTCATACGTGCTCAGTAATCTGTTCATCTGTTTTCAGTCATCTTTTTAATATTTTTACAAGACTGGGGAGTGTGTGGTTGCTTTTGTTTTAAAGGAAATTAAACTCTGTTTTCAGCTAGGGAGCCTTCATTAGACTTTAGTCTGTAGCCTGTGTCTCTAGCATCAGGAGATCCTGATACTGGGCTGTAATTGAGTTTTGCTTTCTGTCTGAGCAGAGTTCATCTCAAAACCTAAAATCTAAGGGAAAAAATAATTTGTGCAGATGATCTTCATAAAACAAAAGCAGATTAAATCTGCAGCTGTCACAGAATTGCTCTTACAGATCCATCTGCTGCAAAATAATTACCTTTCTTGAGCCCAGTAAGTTAATCAGTGTCTTTTATTTGTGTCTGCAGTGAAAACAATTAAAAGCTCATCTCCTATTTTTTAGGTAAACTTACAGATTCTCTGATTTTTAAGGGTAATTAGATTTATTTTGATGTGTATCACAGTCCAAAGTGTTCCTGTTGGACAACTAGCTGTCTGTAATATAATTTACCTGTAGCTGGGATGTAATTTCTTTTCAATCACCTTTTTTTCCTTGGGCTGTTTTTTGCTAAAGAGTACAAAATCCTTGTGTCTCCCTTCACATAAATTGCATTTTAAAAGCTTAGGACTTTTTGTACAAACATAAGAACTGCCATTATTTGCATTTATTTCAAATTTTCTTTAAATTCATGTTCTGCAACATGAGGAAAAATTGTATAATGTAGTTGAGAAAATAATCACTGCTACTACCTTGGTTGTAATCTATGAAAATCTGTGTTGAGAGCCTGATCTCTCAAACACAGGGAGACACTTGTGTGGTGTGTAAGTGCAAGCGGGTAGAGGGGACCCCACTGAGATGGGCGGTGGACGTTCGAAAGACCTGGAGAGAGAGCGCCACTTCCCTCATGGTCCAGAGCAGCAGAGCCTGCTTTCTTCCCAGCATCGCAGCTGCCAGGACAAGCACGGGTGGTGCTGTGGTGAACCTATTTTCTGCTTTGAAGGCTCCCCTGGAGCCTAGACCAGGCGAGCATTGCGCCTTACATGCATGCGCTGTTTTAACCAAGGGAACGATCATCACACAGTTGACTACACAGTGTGAACACTGCCACAAAGAGTGAGGCATCGAACAGTGGCAGCACGTGCAGATGCCATCATTTCTACCAAGCCTCTCTGCAACGTAGCAAACACCTTGTGTGTTTCTTTCTGCTTTGCACAATCCCTGCTCCTCTAGGACAAGCCACTCTTCTGCTGTCTTCAGATTTGCTCTGTAGTCCCTGTAGTGTCAGTGTTTTGTTGATCAGGAGCAGATTTAAATAACTTTTCCTATGCCTCGTCTTCCTCACGGCTTGGCAGGAGGATGAATAAGCCTTCATTGTTGCACTAGAGATTAAAAAAAAAAAAGAAAAAAACGCAAGATCTTTTAAACTCTATAGTATGTGGCAGTAATGATGCAGCTATGTTTAAAAAGAACAGGATCACGCCCCATGATTAACCTTGCATGCATTCTTCAAGATGGCTTCACTTTGTTAGCTCTTTGTGCTCTGCTTGTGCTTACATGTTGGCATTAGACCACAAGTGCTTCTGTCACTAAAATGCACCTTTTGTCTCCACCTCTGAATACCTTAATCTCTGAATTCTTTCAAGTTTGTGCTGCAGCAGACTGGCCTCTTATGTTTTTGTTATAAAGAATGAGTGACAGTTGCTTTTGGGGGGGGGCACGAAGGACACAACTGAGCCTCTGTGCAGACAGACAGATATTTGTTTTATTTTAGTTCTCAGTGACCTTTATTTTATCCTGATTCAATTGCTCGCTCAAGGGTGCCAGCCTTTTTCGTGCCCTTAATGCATTAAACATTTTCCAGCTAAAGAAAGTGTTAGATCTATCTCCTGTTGTCTTGAGAGTAATGCTTAACCTTCAGCAGTGAATGTGACCAAGAGGAAGTGGAAGAATGTGAAAATGGAAAGTGGATTTGTTTGCAGAGTGGGGGAAATGAAGGACTCTCGTGCTGTGATGGTAGAGGTTTTAAAACTTCAGAGCTGAGGATCCCCTGAATGTCAATTTTCTGACAGCTGTTCCTGACTTAATTTAATTAGTGGGAGATGCACCTATCCATCTTATTAGTAAGTTAATAATGCTCATTTCCAGGTCATTATTGGATATGAGCGTTTTCTGGTATGCTGTTACACCTGTAGCTATACCTTCTTTAAGAGGCAGAAGTGTCTATACACTCTGCAGGAGTGTCTTCCCTTACAAGGGTACTGAGGCTTTGGGGATGACTTACGAAAAATCAATGCACTGAGGAGATGAAAAAATGAAAAGAGACTAAGGAAGGGGGTTGTCAAAGTAGCGGAATACAAATTAATTACTTACACCTTTGGATTCCTTATGTTGTTCACACTTGATCTAAAAAAGCCTATTAAATAGCCTTTGAAAATCAATCCCAAAACTTCAGCTGAAAATGTTCACTGAAGTCTTTGTTTCAGAATTCCCTGCTTTATTTATAAATAAAACAGGTGTATTTACTACAATCGCAGAATCCAATCTGTTTGAATTATGTTTTCATTAGGCCCTTTAAAAAAAAATTCTTAAGCTGATCATAAATTTTGGGGGTTAAAAATATTAAAAGAAAATTACCTGAATATATGATCAGCTAAATTATTTGGACTGTCAAATCCCACCTGATCAACCAATCTCAAATAAGAACCAGGAGGCTTTAGCTTGTACTAGAACACAGCTGTCAGGAATATCTACAATCTAGATATAAGAAATTGAATAGTGGTAAACTTAATCATTTTATTTGAAAAATGGAATCTACCTTGGAGATGCCTGGTGCAGAAAGCTGGTTACATGCCCAGATAGCTGGGTTATTTTTAGTTTGTGTGTTGGTTTTGGGAACATAATTTTCATGCATTTAGCACCTGTGCTGCAGTCCCTGGTTGTCTGGGTACAAAAACACTCTAGAGAACTCCTTTTATCTGTTGATAGCCCGTTTGTTCAGCTTTACTCATGTTTATTTTCATAATTTGTATTTCTTGTCTTTTCTCCCTCTCTGGTATTGTTTTGGAGGGAGAAGTAGTTGCATGTGGAGACCAGTGTTCTCATTTAGATGACAAAAGAGCAATGGGAATTGCTAAATGCCCCAGTAACATTGGTTGCTTCTCATTTGCAAAAAGAACCAGGCAATTTTGAGAGTCTGTTCAATAAGCTACAAATTGTGAACTTACTGGTTTTTCCCAGTATCTGGGTGTCTGTTTCTATAGTCTCTCTAGCCTGTATTCAGAGAACAAATTCTAAACAAATACGATCATGATTCAGCTCACTACCCTTTGTAAGTCATACAAACACTCTCACATCACCTTGAAAAATAGTTGGGATGTTGTTTTTTACTGTTTGTAAATAGTGCAAATATTTACACATGCAAATATCAGATGGGTTATGAAAAACACACATTACAGTGTTCATAGATCCCTGCAGCCTGAACTGTCCTACATTTTTAAAAGGAGTTTTATCTTTTTCCCTACCTTGCAACTTGTGTGGTTATTTTTGAATGAAATGGGTATTTTCAGTTAGGCAATCTCATGGCCTAAGGTGGGTGAAAAATGTTTCCTTTAATAAAGGAAAATTTGAATTGCCATAACTTGCTCTGGCTTATCTGTCCTTTTGTTTGCCTTGTTTTGCAGGAATTAATTAATTTTTTTGTTCACAGGTATTTGTGTAAATGTTTTCAAGCTATGTGTGGTACTGCAAGATCTTAATACGTCTGGACTCTTTTGTGTGGCTTAAAAACATCTGTGCCATAAAAGTGTGGTGGAGACATTATGTGGTTGCAGTAACTGTCACTAACCACAGTTCGTCAGTAGTTGAAGGTGTTACTGAAAAACTGTCCAAGCAAGTGGTTCACACACAGCACCAGACTCTTTCCTGATGAAGTCTGTGCAAACTCTCAGCAGAGCCATCCCAATGCAGAGTTGCTGTTGGGTAATACTCTGTATGGGGTGGGAAACATGGGGGTTTATTTTGTTTGCTTTTTAAACGTGATTTGGGCTATCCATGACCTTCATAGTTTACCTGGAGTTGTGTCTACTAGTAATTCAGGTGAAATGTTTGGTTGGGGCAGAACTAAGAGGCTTGAGTGCACCCAGATCTGCTCATGGCTAAGAAATTTGCTTAAAAAGCAGGGCTAATAGGTTGTGCAGGCAGCTAAAGGAATGCAAACAAATCCTGAGTGACTGAAACCTTTTACTGTTTGGCCTTAGAGGGCAAAGCTGAGTTATAGCAAGGAAATGCCTGTATTGCCAAGCCTTTCTCATGACTGGCTGAGAGGACAAAGTGAGGAGATAGGAGTGGAAACGTCTCTAGTTGCTTGCTCAGTGATTTTTCTCCCTTTTAGCTTTTAAAGTCATACTCCTGTTTAAGGACTTTCTCCTTTCTCCCTTCTCCTCTGCCTTTCCGGTTTTTTTAGCCCATTCAGAGGTATTTGGAGTCCCACAGCCACGACACAGCCTGAGAAAAGTTTGGCAGGTGAGTGCAGCCCATTAAGGGCCTGAGGATTCACTCCCAATGCAATTCTTACGTGATAACCATTTCCGATTTCAGTTTTCAGGTACTTCGTTTATTAGCAACACAGCAATTCCTGCAGAAAGCTGACTGTTTAGGTGGCAAAACACTTCTGTTCAAAACCTAATTTTCTGTTAGGTTTTGAATAATTTGAATTATTGAATAAATAGAATAAAATAATCAATACTCTTTCTACTCCTTACTTGATTTCAAGTAATACTGCACCAAAACTAGATGGATCAAATGTTTATTCAGTGTACTTTTAAAGTGGCAAGCCAAAATGCCACAGACTAGTGACGAACAAATACCTCCAAGTTATTAAACTTCTATATCTTGCTTGCTTTTCATTGTGTTCTGTTGAAATTGCATTTTCTATCTCTTGAAAATTTCCTTGATGACTGATATATCTGAGTCTGATTTCTTCAATATGAGGATGTTTCATTTATTAGCCTGTGGAAAGCTGATAGGTAGAGATTGGTATCTTGCTTCCATTCTTATTTTCGAGTCTGTTTTTTTATTTTTGACCAATATCTGATGCACAAGCTTCCTCTGGCAATGCAGAAAGAAACAGCCCCAAGCTGTGTGATTCCACATCCCACACAGTGGGGCTGGGGAGAGGACAGAGCCGTAGGTCTGCTCTTTCTGTGCCAAGGCACTCTGGGCTGGCTGCATCTCTGCGCAGCCTGTTCAATGCTCAGAGCCATGTCACGCTTGCAGGGAGACTGGGAAAATGCCTCAATCTACCTTCAGATCTTCACCAGAATTTCTTCACCAGTAGATTCAGAATTACTTCACCAGTAGATTTCTTTACCTTTGTACCCTCTATTTGTCTGTGCTTTTTAAGATTATTTCTTTGTGTTTTTTTTCTACTCCTGCTTCTGAAAGAAGTGCAAGCCTTTCTGTATTTGACATACAGCATATTTTCAGGACCATGACACAGACAAGAAGCGTGGTTTTAAAATCATCTTACTGCAAGTAAATTCAGGAAACCACCTCTGCAAGTGTTCTGCCGTTGTTCTTAATGAAAGATCAATCCTGACTGGAGGTAAAGAGCTTTGATCTGAAGAGGGACAGACTGCACACATTCAGCTATTTCTGTCGCATCTAGAGAGAATCAGTCTGTCTGTAAGCATTTCTTGTGGTATTCCCACACTCATGCTTTTGGTCTTAGACAAAAGCAAAAGATCAGGACCGTAAAGTCTGGTACCTCTCTTGGTTTTCTGTTGTACAACTTGTAGTGATCTGCTGTTGAAGAATTAGTCAAGTTAAAGCTTAGATGGCATTGTCTGGCAAAGAGCTAAAACCTCTATGGCTTCTTTTAAGTTTGGTGAGACCATCTGTGTATTCAGCACTTCTGAAAATCTATCCACTGATTTGGGATCTGAACCTAAATAATAAGTTGGTACAAAGTTGAACAAACTCACACAATTGCATTTGACTAAGAGACATATAGGTGTGCAGGTTGGAGGGGATAAAGAATTGGAAGTTACATTTAAGTCAGCCTTCACCCTCACCTGCCTTATTTGACTCAGTTTTCAACCTCCACAGTTTTTAGAGCATTTTCTTTTCCCCACAGCAGCTATTTTACAGTAGATGCCCAGTGGTACCCAGGCATCAATGCCATATCAGGATTCAGGCCTCCAAGTGCAGGGCCTCCCATGAAGATGGCTAATGGTAGTATTATAGGTCCTAACTCGCTTGCTCTCAAAAATATTTACAAGTAGTATAATTTTACCTACAATTCAAGAAGGATGCTTTAAAAATATCTTGCTTTGCAGTATTTTCTTGGTCTAGAAACTGCCTTTCTGCCTATGATTCTCATGTCACTTGTGTCCACAGCTGTGTATAGCTGGTTGGAAGCAGAGCTGAAATGCGTGTGAATCTCTGCAACGTAAATTCTCTGTATGTTTGTGGGTGCTAACTTTGTAATGAATCGGACTTTCAAGTGCTGTAATGGCAAGGGAAGGCAGTGTACACTGAACAATCGCCCCCCCTTTCCAAGTTTAGAAAATCTGTAAATAAAGCAAATCTTTTGCTAAATTTTATATAATATTTTGGTCTTCTAGTCTGTTATTCTGATTAAAGAAATACTGTCATGGCAGGCTCTTCCTCTTCTATTTTAGCTGTATGACTAGCATCCGTATTCTTGTTTTTCCAGGCAAACTGTCATGCATGTCACTCTGCAAGGAGATGCAGAAGGTAGAATTTTTGTAAACTGGTGTTGAGACTTGAGCTATTGATCTCCAGTGAGAGCTGTCTGCTTATTCCTATTCTTGCCAAAGGCATCAGCTGAGGATTGTCGGTCTCTTGAGCACTGAAAATGTGTGACTTTGAATGAAAGACAAAGTGTGTAATATATCAAGAAAGGATATTGCTTTGGGTTTTGTGTCCTTTTTAATACTTGCAAATACAGTGATATTGTCTTACTCAGTAATACTTGCTTCCTGTCATTGGCAGTGGTCATTACTGAATATTTCAGAATAAGAGGCAGTTTCCCTCTATTTCATCCCTGTCCTCCAAAATGGGTGTCTGCAGCATACGGTGTGCTGCCTGTTGGGCCCCATTCTTGCCTCTAGCAGAGGATTTGTTAAAGCCCCAAAGAGTGGGATTTAATAACTCTTCCCGATTTTTTTTGCTAGACTTGTCTATGATCACTAATTGTCATCCAAATAGATGTTCAAGTCCTCTTTTAATTTCAGCTCACAGCTTCATCAGTTCTGGATGACAACATCTGCAGAATGTCTAAAAGTACAGTGTCTTTCCTTTGTGTGCCTTGCCAGAAGCAGGAAGGATTTTTCCCTGCTTGTCTTTTACCTTAGAACTGTGAAGAATGTTGTCTTTCATCAGTCCCTCTTTGTCTCTTCGAAAGGTCTCCTTGGGTGACTCAGGTTCCCAAGGGACTTTCTCAGCTCTTAGCTGAAGAGGTGGGCATAGCAAATCCTTTTCTGAATTCTGGAGTTAACTAGCTAGTAACCAAACCCAGGGGCTGAATAAAAATTCCTTCCCTCTCAGTTAATTGGGAAATTCTTCTTCTGTCAGAAAGTTAACAGCTCATGAAGACATGGCTCTATAGAGTCAGCTGGAAAAAAGAGAATAGACAAGACTGTAATTTATAATTTTTAGGCAGGAAATAGATATGAAGGGAAACAATCACCATTCACTTTAGCTGTGCAATGTGAATAAAGTGAGAAAGCTCCTTCAAGCACCATGAAACACAAACCCCAGTTTTCCTTCACAAAATTCTTTACAAATCTTAAGCAGTGAAAATCAGGCAGGCAGAATTGTTTCTCACCGGTTTCAAGCTTTTATTTTTTGCTTTTATTTTGAAATAGGATGAGCTTAAAGGCAAATATGATCTGGGGCTAAATCAGAGCCTTCCATGTATGAAAAAAGCAACACTGCAAGTTACTGATTAAAAGAAGGAAAACTTGATCTTTTTAATAAAAGGCTTCTGCCTGCTCACAGGAGGAAAGGGGTCACACTTGACTCAAATGGTGTGCATCTTCCCCATGGGCAGAGCGATGCTGTGGTCCTGGTGAGTAAGGGACTTGACATGAGAGAATGGTTCTTACTTTCACCTACAAAGAAGGCTTGGCTTGGGAATGCTTGTCTTGGATCCTGTCTGTCAAAGACTGAAAGCCCATGGGGATGTTTTTGCTGTGGCTAAGGAGAGGCTGGTCTAGCACAGGACTGCTGTGTCTGTGCACATGAACATGCCTGGTGCTGTTCTTGCAATTGCTTCCCTGCGCTCTCCTAAGCTCTTCCTAATTGAAAGCTGAGCAATTAGCTTCAGAAGCCTTGTCAGAGTTTCTTTTTGGAAATTGGTGCCTTTAGTGTTACATAGACAAGGTGAGTCTGACTGTCAGTTCCCAAGGCTGTGTATGTAATAGGAAAGCAGCAGATAGTTGCAGTTTAATAAAGCCCCTTGATGCCCTCATCTGCTGGATAATAACTTTAATTGACAGTTAATGTTTTCAGCTACATAAACAGTTCTTTTTTTATTATTTATGTTCCAGAGAAAGGTTACTCTTGATAGTAGAATCTTTAACTGCAGATCTTAAGAATCTTTTTCAAAATCACAATTTGAGACAAATAGGATGCAGTAGGGGTTTTTGCTGGCTACGGAATCATGTAAATTAAACCACTCTAAATATACCTATTTGAAGAGTTCTTATCTTTGCTATTTCTATTTTTAGAATAGTGATGAGCTCCAAGGCAGAAACCTGCCTTGTAAAAATAAAATCTCAGACACGCCAGTTATGTTGCTGCCCATCTCTTCAGAGGCACCTGGGATCTTTGCAATGAGAGATGTTCCTGTGTGCTGTTGCACTTAGAGCAGCTGTTCCCAGACAGTTACATCCAATGCCCGGTGCTCTGGGGCCTGGCTGAGGCTATATCGTCAGCAGGCTCTTGGGGCACAGCCGTAAGTGATGGTATTTATGGTGCTGCCACTGCTTCCGCCCATACCTGTTGCCCTGGACCATGGGGCTTGGTTGCTTAGGAACAGGTTTGTGAGATGACAGCGGTGCCTATCTCTTGGCTTTCAGCAAATAAGGAGTGTTAATTTGTAGGAGTTCATATTGTAGCTGACTTGCTCTGTGGTTTATTAAATCCAGTGCGTTTAACTAGTGTGTTCTCTGAAAGATTTAATTTAGCTGAGTTTTCCAGCTGTCTTAAAGGTATGGCGCAGAAGGCATCAGCTGTGAGCTCTCAGAGCAGGGCAGAGCTTAATACCGAGTGTGACATTTGAAGAGTGTCTAGGGGGTTGCACTGTGCCTGCTTACTGCATTTCAGAAGCACTTTACTATTTCCCAGGCTTTTTATTTTTCTTGAATTTCAAATTCCTAAGGGAGTTAGACAGAAAGGGAAGGGTTTATGCTTCCCCAGAATAACTGCTTACGTCTTATCCCATGCAAATTATTTTCACACCACAAATGTGCAGCAGGTAGAAAAAAAAGGCAGGGAGCCTGACTCAATACTGGGCTATACCCAGTGCTATTCCTCCATCACTGCCTCCTTTTTCTACTCCATACCCCAAATTCCTCCAGCCTCTTCGTTCTCTTCTTGCTGCCTTTCGCCCACCCTCCCATGCTCACCTCCTCCAGGTCTCCTGACAGAGCAGCCAGCATTTGCACATCTCACGGCCAGCTCCTCAGCAGCGAGAAACAGCAACATGTCCCTCTCCTGTGGGCTGGTAGATGAAGAATATAGCTAGTTATGTCATGTGTAAAGCAGAGTCTCGCAGATCCTGTCTTGAGAGCGATAGCCTATTGCATATTATGGCATGAGAAGGCTGGTTTGTGTGTCATTGGGGAGACAGCAAAGTAGCAAGGCTTATTATATTCTTATTTTCACTTTCAGTTCACAATTTAAATACCCACAAGGAACAAATTTTCCCTGTTTACAACAGTCTTGTTGAATTATAACGTCATTGAAAATTCCATTTTGCCTTTGCTTTAAATGCTGGAAGGTTTCCCAAACAACAATGCAAGAAGGAAACAGCTGTTTTCTGCAAGGCTGAGAAATTGTGTGCTGAGAAATTGTAAACTCTACCATAATTCCTCAATACTGCACAAGAAAGGCTTTAGGATCTGTCATTTACTCAAAGTGATAGGTGTTTGTACAGCACCTAGCAGAACGATACCTGTTTTTCTGATACGTGTTTTTTTGGTGCTATTCCAATTTAAATGTTAGTAATGGAAATCATACAATGCAAATACATTCCAGTTCATGTAAAGGGATATAATCAGCAATTCGCACATGGGTTTTTAACTGTTGTAATCAATGGAAATTTTATTAATGCAAGTAAGGGTGATAGGATTTGGTCCCAAAATGTCTAGCTTTGCAATGCCTGAGCGCTTTGGTATGCGATTACTGACAGGCTAAGGTGCTTTGTGAGATTGGGGTGTAATGAGATCCTGATAAATTCTCCTTAAAATTCTTCTTTGGAATTGCATTACCATGATGATACAAGCACTCCCACTGGAAATCAGCCAGGTGGAAAGAAAAAAAAAAGATGCTTTTCTCTGCATTAGCTGTCTCAAATGCTCAACACATGTAATTGTAAGGTGCATGGACATGTAGGGAGTTCTGCTGCAACATGGGACCTGTTCTTGTCTCCTGTGCAGATAGATGCATCCCCCAAAAGAAGTATTTTGGCACAGATTTGCTGTCAGTTGGGAGCTCTGCTCAAGCCCGAGTACTATTGCCTCTGCTTGAGCTTTCCCAGTCCATATGGACATGCCTGATGGAGAGGCAAGAAGGGATTTTCCAGGAGCAGTGAGAAGGCTGTAGCAACCCTCAGGGATGGCATCTGTGTTCACTTATGTTATCACTTAATAGCAACCACAAAATTAGGGACCCTTTCTTATTTGTGGATGATTGCTTTCACCCCAGGTACATCCTGGCAGGTTGATTGGAAAAGAGAAATAATACAATCTGTGAGAACTTCTGAATGGCCGTTTTTAATGGGTACCATCAACCAAAACAACTGGTAACTTTTGTCCTTCTTGCATGACTCATCATTGCCCATGGATGTCGAGAATGTGTTGACCTTAACTGTAGCAAGTCAGAGTAGGTAGAAGACTCATGTGGGTAGAAAGAGCATGCTCAGGTACAGGTCGCAGTATCCAGGGCAAGTGGGGTGTTCAGGGCAAGAAGTGGCTCATTTTGTGACCAACAGAGAATCTTCTGTCTTCCTCTCTGAGGAAAAGTTTGGGAGCACCAATTAACTGTGATGTGCCAAGAGGCAGGATCTGTGGTCTTTTGCAGATCTTGAATTTGGCATAAAATCATGGTGGTGCCTTGGGCAAGGCAATATTTTAAGCTCTAACATGGAGTCCATAGCTGGAGTTTGTCTCCCCAGCTAGAACATATCTCCTGCTTCTGCTCTTCAGCTACTCTGAAAAAAGGCTGTGTTCAGTTATGTTCAGCGCTGTCTACTCCGAGGGAGAGCAGGTAAAGTATTGGTGACTTTTGGGATAGTCTCACCCAAGGAAAGAGTTTCTCTCTCATCTAGGTTTCTCCTTTGCTTTGTTTTTCCTTTCAGCTGTTGTGTTGCCCAGTTCTCTGGTAATCTTTGTTCAGGGACTTTTGTTCAGACAAGCTGATCCTAAATGGTCTCTTTGGGCCTTGGCAACCGTCAGGATGCCTGTAGGAGGAAGCAGACACATTTTCTCAGTACACCATCTCAGAATTGGATACCTAAATAATCTCCTATCACTCTGAGATACTCTGGATAACAGTCCTATCGTTGACTTTACAACACAGAATGTGCTCTAGCATCATCTAACCAACATCTGGTTGAACTTCAATCACTACTGTGAACATAAGGGCAATTAATCTGTCTCCAGATTAATTTAGCTCTGTTCAGAAAAAATGATTCGCTTTTCTCAGTCTCATAGTTCTCTTGGTCCTTGTTTATGGTGGCACAACAGAGGCACACAGAGAAATCCAGCCCTTGCTCCAAGTTATCCACAGTGTGTGATCAATCAGTGGCTGAAAAGGGTCAAGGGCTTGAACCATTTAGAGATGGGGCTTGCTGCCCTTGTTGAATGTGGCTGCTCCAATAGTGTCTAACATGCGAGAGCACCAGAGCAGCTCTGGGGTGGGTGTGGGATTGTCATTCATTTTGGTGGTCTTGGACTCGAGCTCCATCTGTGCCAGGGATGAGTCATTCCTAAGCCCTAGGGCAAATGATTCCTGCCCTAAAACAAGCCATGTAATTGCCACTTTCATAGAACTGCTGATGACAAACACCGTGGTTTAGCTCTCCCATACTCAGATCTAAAGTGTAAGTCTCCCAGCTCCTGATAATAGGATGGACCTTTGTGGGCTGGGCAGGAGGGGAACCACACGTCCTATAAGCAGGGTCCCCGGAAGGCAGTCGGACAGTGTGGGAGAGGGCAGGAGGCTTGGACAAATACAGCTACAGATGTTGTAGCTAGAGAATTAGCAGCTGCTGGCATCCAGCTAAAGCCCCTGCAAGGGACAGAGACAGAGGCCACAGCAACACCAGCTCTCATGAAGCACTAGCAGCTGCAGGGATTGCTGCCCGCCTGAATTGGAGGGGGATTTCTTTCAGCAGTATAGGACCTCTGCTGTTTGAAGGATGTCTTCTTTTACACTTTGACTGTATGTGCTTGAACACAGTTATACAGAGTTATAACTCTGTTATATACAGAGTTACAGTTATACAGAGACTCAAACCATTACGTGAGCTGCTTTTGTAGAAGTGCAAATAATAATTGCAGAGTTGTTGCATCACTGAAAGTGGCCCAAGTCCAAAGCAGGATTTGGTTGTGTCCTTCGGGCGGTAGGGTTATGTGCTTGTACCAGATGGAGACTTTAAATTTTCATCAGCAGGTTTATAAACACAAAGAATATCCTTTTATCAGCCCCCAGGTCTTTTACTAATAAGCTGCAAATGCTGAACTTCAATTAGCATGGAGTGGAGGCACAGATGAAATAATGTACATTCTTACTGATGATTATCCATCATGTGAGAATGAAATCAAGACATGAGTAATAACCTGTTCCAGGTTTGGGGGCTTTTTTTGTTTTGTTGTTTTTTTTTTTTCCCTTTAACACATGCTTGCTGGTATAAATGAGTGAAAATTGCTAAAAATAATTTGGGCCAGATCCTCTGGTGATGAAACTCCATTTCAGGTGAATGGAGTGTGAATTTTCAGCCCTGCTCATCTTTGCATTGACTTTTGTGGGTGTTGGGTCAGGCCAACACAAGGGTGTGTGACAGCTGTGGTGTTAAGTTTGCCGTGGAAGGATAGAGGGTTTACAAAACTACATCTTTCCTGCTGCTGAGAGCTGGTGAGAGGGGTCTAAGCTTTGAAGCAACGCTGCTGCGTATTACCAGGGAATCCTGGCTTTCCTGAGGGATGCAGGTGCATTGAGAGGGAAAGGGATTGATTAGTTTAGTGCTGCCTTTGCCCTTAGCAGCACATTTTCTGGTTTAGATGGTGTGCTTGTGTGATGTACGTGTGCTGAGAAGCTCTTTCTGGACCCTGCAGGCATCCAGCTACTGGGCTTATGCCCCATGGTTTATAAATCATTCAGGAGATTTGTGCATTACAACAGCATTATCAGCTCTTTAGAGGGTGTTGAGGAAGGACCTCTGCCTAGACTGGTATCTTTTAGGAAGGAAAAGGTTTGAGTGTATTTGCAAAGATCAGTCTTGGCACATAGTTTGAGAAGGTATTGGGGAAATTGTCAGGAAAGCTGAGGAAAGGTGCAACTTTGTGGGATATACATTGGTTCTGGGAATTCTTTGTCTAACTTTTCGTGTCTTGCCTTAAGAGGGCTTCGCTAAGTAATCCATTAAGAGGATAGGGCCTACTGTTGAAAAATAGAGATACATAAATTAAAATCAGTAACTGAAAGAAAACTGTTCTCCCAGTAATATAATTGAGTACTTTCTGACTAAGCAAACCCCAAAATATAACCCTGAAATACTTACCGGTCACTCCTTCAGTGGATTGTGCTTCAACAGCGGATGGCTGCTTTATAGGTCATACTGGTTTAGAATAGAATAGAATGGCATAGAACAGAACAGAACAGAATAGAATCATTTAAGTTGGAAAAGACCTTTAAGATCAGAGAGTCCAACCGTAAACCTAACACTGCCAAGTCCACCACTAACCATGTCCGTAAGCGCCACATCTACACGTCTTTTAAATACCTCCAGGGGTGGTGACTCAACCACTTCCCCGGGCAGCCTGTTCCAATGCTTGATAACGCTTCCTAATATCCAATCTAAGGTTGCGGGAGAAAGGCAGAACAGCATTGCAAAGGTCTCCCCTGACACCATGAAACCAACAGGATTTTGTTCTTCCTGGATCATGTAGGGTTGAGATTTGTAGCTGGAGGCAGCTGCTGCTCTTTTACAAAATATGGCTGTGAGCTGTGCGTGAGGAGTAGCAAGATGACAGCGCGGCACAGTGGTTTGCAATTGCCACAGGAGTCCGAGCGCAAGTGTCACTTGATTGAATTATCAGAGATGCATGAGGCTTCAGTTCTAACTTAACATAGGTACAAAGGCTGAGAGATTATTGAGGCAAAATGGACCTTTTCTCTTTGATTGATTAGCTCTGATTTGCTACTCTGATGGCATATATTGATGTTAAAAGAATGCCACTAAGCTGTTGTTTGTACTGCATTGGAAATGAAACATTGCAAGAGGAGGAAAAGTTCTATTTAAAATTGCAGAATTGGAGATGAAGTGAAATTGAAACGAAAGATCAAAGGTAGAAAGTAGGGGGAGGAAGAAAGAGGCAATGTGCAGTATGGCTGCACAGACGTCTTAATTTCATTTTAATGAATCTCTGACCACTCAGGAGGAGGAGGGTAGCTCTTTGTGTACTGGGAGGGAAAGAACAGCCTTCTGCCACCGCGCTGAGATGTCCTTTGAACAGTCTCTTACCAAAATGAAGGACTGCACTCTGCTTCGTATTTCACAGAATTAGGAAAGACCAGGCTATATTTCTGACTCCCTGTGTCCTGCTTATGTAACTTGCAGATGACGGGGCTGTGCAACCTCTGGCTGAGCCCTGGAAAATTTTCTTGTTGGTGACTCAGGAGCTTGGCAAACAGGCTGGCGTGGCGGGCTTGGAGATGAGATTGCAGTTAGAGGCACTCCCTGGGTACCAGAGCCCAATTCAAGGTCCCTTTATGGAGGCTTTTCATGCTAGAAGCTGCGTGGCTTGCTGATCGTCCTGGTCACGTCATTGCCAAGAGTCTCTGTGCTGATGCTGTATTCATTATGTGCAAATACAAAGCATCCCCCTTGACAGCATTGGAGTAGAGGAGAACCATAGCCCTGACTGTTACCCAGAGGTCTGGGTCGGAAAGGAAGGAAGAGAAGAGCTAGGCAAGAATGAGTCCTTGGCCTTTACATAAATGTTATTTACAAAAATTCCTGCAGGGTGTGGGAAGGGTGTTTAGTGCAGCTGGGTTGCAAAAATGGGACTTCATGGGGAAGCACAAGGTCCCCTTTTGCCATCCCCATTCCAACTCTATACAGTCACCGTAACAGTGTTGGTTTCGAGGCTCTAGATCTGGCTGAAAGCTGAAGGACAGGACTGCACATTGTGCTGTAGGAGTGGAATTGAGAACTATGAGAAGGGAGGAATTAGACCTGGGGACAAAGGGAGAAAAAAGAAACAGAGGCAGAACTGTTTCAGCTGCAGTCAGACTTTCCTGTGGGTCAGCTGTTGTCTCCAGCAGCAGCAGATCCCAATTTCCACCTCTTCGGAAGTATGAGAGGAGCTAGAAGGTACGTACTACCAAGTAGGTTCAATCACTGCAGTAGGGTGAGGCTGGGACAAGTATAAGATCCCCAAATACAACCCTCTTGTATGAATCTATGCAGCAAGGCCCTCTGGCAGTCCAGCCAAGTTTAAAGCAGTACTTAGCTCACTCCTGCACAGAGCCTGTTTGCCAGACTGCAGTGAGGGGGGACAAAAAAAGATTTTGCCACGGGGATGACCTGGTGACTAATGAGTTTCATTGATCTTGTGCTTGCAGGAGAGAACAATCTACCCTCTGCAGTTCCTGCGAGCTTTTCTGCTGGAGGCTCTGAAAAAGCGAACGTGAGATGTTATCCAAAAGCAGGGCTGTGTGAGCCCACTGAACCTAACAATGCTGCTCTCTCATGGATGTTTGAACATGATAATGTGGAAGATACGAGTGTCAGGAAATCTCTTGATGGCTTCTACAGAATATATTGCAAAAAACAGCCAGACAGAATGGATCCCACCTACGAGGCTGCATCACGATGTCTGTCGCAGAAGGTTTCAGAGCTAGCAAACAGGGATGGAACAAAATATGCGTCGCGTTGCCTGCAAATGGCCCAGGTGGTCTTGAACAGAGAGGGGTGTAAGATATTTCCAAACCACCCCACTACTGCTTGTTTTTCAAAGCCAGCTGAGGGAGAAGTGGTCTTGGAAGAAAGAAAGAGAATACCCGGACTCTCAGATGATGTCCTGCAATTCCTCTTGAAACAAACACAGACAGAACCTAGCCCTGATGTGCCACCTGAAAAGTGAGCAAGATGCTGGTTTGTTTCTGTCATTGGAGCTTGGCTTTCACTTTGAAAAGAGGTGATGTTTTGGAAAGACAC
Source organism: Scopus umbretta (assembly GCA_013400535.1). Taxonomy (NCBI): domain Eukaryota; kingdom Metazoa; phylum Chordata; class Aves; order Pelecaniformes; family Scopidae; genus Scopus; species Scopus umbretta. The sequence goes on along the minus strand of VZTL01065708.1, from coordinate 4,521 downwards.
TGTTCCTCTTAGGACCACCTTCAGCACCACATATTCCATGGGGTTCATCTGGACCAGACCTTGGCCTCTGCAGGGGCAGCACCGCATAAGGAGCATCTGTGGTTCCCATGTAGCTTGGGATGTGTTGACTAATCGGAATGGGTGATGGGTGATACAGTGTCTGTTGCTGGGACATCAAACATGATTTCTACATACCAGGCTTTTAAATTGACCTGAGAGAGAAGAAATACAGCCTCTGAGCAGGGTTTGGTTTTTTTTTTTAACAGGAAGGATAAAAAAAGAGAAAGAAAAGCTGTATTGCCTTAGTGATGTTTCTAACACTTCAAATGCACCAGCTGAGCAAAATGGGGATTTTTTCCTATATATATACGAGCTGGTTTAAGACCAACCTGAAATACATTCATGAGTAAGGGCTCTGCAGAGGTGTCTATAAGGATGCTGCAGAGTTGGTGCCAGCTGCCCTGGTAGCTGCCTGCTGTAAGATGCAGAGTATCTAGGAAAAGCAGAGCTCACACCTCGGCATGCCCAAGGTTACGGGTCGCTTGGTTGATTCTGTAGGGGCAATGCTACTTTTTCCAGCTCTCTCCCTACCCATTAGCCCCTGCTCATTTCTGCCACCATGGGGTCTGAGCCCAGAGCTTTGACAGAGAGGAAGCCAATGCTCACTGCTTGAGTAAACCCTTACTATCTTCGTTGGCACTGCACAAGACCTTGTGATTACTTTCCTGATGTGTTGATGGATGAAGGAAAACATTCTGTGAGATGTTTGAACCACGGAAGTGGTTGCTTTCCAGTAGGGATCATCTGGCACTGGCTGGTTACAGCAAAAGTTTGCTTCTTCTAACCAGCTCTGCTGCTGTTTATACGCAGAACTTTCTTGCCCTGTTTTTAGTTGGCAAGATCACCACTGGCTGCATTGGGAACAGGCCCAAGGCACTGGTTGCCCAGCTTGAGTTGTGGTGACTATTCCTTGCCCTATGACATGAAGAGGCAACCTGAAGGACTAATTCCCAGCATTGGTTTTGGTCACTGCCACCTGGGGAATTTGAAGTGCTCTGGGTCTGTTGCATTGTTGTGAATTTGGCAGGCCTAATTCTCTTTTGCTTTGTGCTTGTGGAAACTGGGAGTGAATCCCAAGGGAGACAGCTGCATGAAGGATGTGGGACTGGGCTCTCTCTGTCAGACCCTGGGTGGGAAGGGTGCTGCTGTCACGCAAGGCTGCAATTCAGGCCCCTCCACTCAGCATGTGGGAGCCCTTTGCAGTGGTCAAACAGGAGCAAGCAGAGCTTCCAGTCCCTCTCTGGACAGGCTGTCAGTCATTAAAGCTATGCTTTACTGACTGCAGTTGTTCTTATAAATGTTCTGTTCTTGAACAATGTATCAGGCTTGAAAAGAGACACTTGGGTGGGAGAAGACAGTTACATGGTAGTCCTTACCAGGGTTGCCAGGCCCACTGCTTTGATGTAGTTTTTGCTTTATTTCACAGCTTTCTTGGTGGGCTTGCAAGTCGAAGAAACCTCCTGGAAAAATTCTGAACTTTGTCTTCTCCAAAATTTGTTGTTAGATTTTCATTAAAATTTAGAATAAACCTAATTTTTTTTATGATAGATTTTAATATTTTAGGTGCTTATCGAAACAGGGCAGGGCGCAGCTGGATAAATTAGGTTCCAAAATCCCATTGATTTTTTAATGATAACAAACATGATAGAATTTAGAATACCTGACCATTCCTACTGTGAAATGAACAGCTCCATTTCTGGAGAAACACTTAATTTTAGGAGATGTTTCACTGGGATTTTATAGTTCAGTCACTTTTATTAAGTTAAACAAGACTGTAGCACAGAGAATAACACTCATCACTCCTTTTCCCACTCACTGTTAATTAATTTTTTACAAACCTGTGCTGGAACCTGCTGTATGTATTTCCAAGTCTGCTGAAAGCCAAACTTTGTATTACTCATTTCCTTGATATACATCTCTCCTTGATTTCTTCCAGACATGGGGAGTTGAATGCCTCCCTGCCCTTTGCCTGGTGCTCCAAGCAAGACTCACCAATTGCTTTGAACAGGCTGTACTTGAAAGAAGGACCGTCCTGTTTGGCATTTTATGATGCTACATAGAAGCATCATGAAATTGTAATAATGAGTATTACCTCTGGTGAGCAATAGCCCAGGGGGCCTAACTTACGTCTATTTGAATTTCTTAAGTTGATTTGTAGTTACAACTAAGATGTGTTGCTTCGAATTAACTAAATTGGATTTTTTCCTGCTATTTTTGTGGGTTCTTTGCTTTTTTTGTGTTGCTTTTGTGACTTTTCTCAGCCTAATAGAGGGAATCTACTCGTGTTCTGGATCCACTAAATTGCTTTTTCACAGTCTGCTTCACCCCCTTCTTGCAATGGAGTCCTCAGAAAAGTGGAAACGGGTTTCAAGGAGCAATCAGCTTAAAATGTGTAGGGCTGCCAGGATCCTGTGTCAAACCGGTCCTCAGCATTGCAGAGCAGGATGGCTGTGTAACAATGCCAGCACACCTCCCGCCACTGCAACCACAGCCTCAGGTGCCAGCTGTAGAGGCACGAATTTGGCCAGAGCCGCTGCCTCCCACAAACAACAGTGTCCAGCCAGTGATGGGAGAGAGGAGGAGGACAGACCCCAGGAAGAGTGAGAACACAGGGAGGAGGAGGAGGGATTTGGCAGGGGGAAAACTACCCCAGGAGTACAGGTGGGTGAAATAGGAGCCTTGGATTGAGATTTTGGGCAGCTTCTGTCCTGGATGTTGCCTCTCCAGCCACTCACCCTGCAGACCAGGTAAGGAGGCAGCCCTCCTCGGACAGGGCAGAGCGCTCCCAGGCTCCTTCCCCTGCCAGTTTAAATGCAGCTTGACAGCGCTTTTGTCCTGTTGCCCTCCCCACCATCACCCCTCTACCACCTCCAGTTCCTTTCTGTCTTTCATGATGGTGCTAATGAGATCCCTGGAGGAGTGTTCCCTTTAAAATGAAACAGATCTCTCTGAGCCCAAAGAGCCTGATGTCGGTCAGCAACAAAGAAATGAACCCCCACACAGCCACTTAAGGTGTCTCTCTTGGAGGCCTCCTATCTCATGGCTCAGTGGCTTCTTTGCTGCTTTACTCCCTCTGCCAGGAATATGTGTGCCTTTGTGCATGTTTTCCACCTGCTGGTTTGTCCACTGAAGGGGTGGTTTGCTGTGGTGATGTTGTTCGCTGACTGGGGGAGCCATTCATTCTCCAGTGTGGTCATGTTCAAGGAAGCACGGAGAGCAAGAGGAAGGGATGTACAGAAGGTCACAGCATATGGGTGAAGAAGAAAGGAGAAAGGACAGTTGGGATCTCAAAGGTCAACACTGAGGTTCTGAGCTAATGTGGTTACTCCAGTACAGCCATACTGCTTGCACCAGTTTTAGCATTTGATCTTCAGCGTTTCAGTTTGGAGATGGCTCTTACTCTGCCAGCCAAGCTGCTGAGACTTCTCATCTGTTCCCCTTCTGCACTGGCCAGATCCCAGCATGGGTGTTTGTGTTTTGTGCACGTCACGTTCCTTGCTGCAGTTTCATATGGGGCTGCTATTCCTGCCTTGCTGCCCCTGGCAGATTGGCACAGCTGCTGTGCTCTGCAGGTGTTTCCAGCAAAGGCAATGGAAATTTGGCTGCTGACTTTAACCAGAGCAGGAAGAGGCCCTGCTGGCCCAGCTGGCTGCAAATTATGGCCAAGATCTTTCAACTTGGTGCAGCCTTTCTTTGCAAATAGATGTATACTGGGACTGTCTGTGTTTAGGTTGCTGTCCTTGAGTCATCGTGAAACTGATACATTGGGCTTCTTGGTAGTTCTGCTTGATGTCTTGCTTGCTTGCTTTTATGGCAGGGGCACACGAAATATTGGAGCCGACCCTCAGCTGCTCCCCCAGCTACTCAAGTTAGTGGTGCTAGGGGGAAAAAAGGAGTTGAGGTGAGTATCCAGCATCATTTCTGTAGTAGTAAATATATCCACAAGTGCTGGTCTGTCAGAATCCAGAGAAAAGCATCCTGCAGGCAAAAATTGGAGAAAGGTAATACCAATTGCTTCAGCAGTGGATAGAGCTGGAAAAACCAAATGTGCTCTTGAGTGTGCTATCAATAATGACAGTAACAGTACTAGTCTCTCCCTGCCAGCTTGCATTGCTTATCCACCACAGACGTGTCATGGCTACAACGGCATTAATACTGACAGACATAGGGAGCCATTGCTAAGGATGTACATGGAGGAAGGAGGGTCTTCAGAGTGAGCCAGATGATGTTGCTTGTAATTTTTTGCCAGCATTTATGCTGTTCCTCACAGTTAAATGAGAGTTGCTGTTTTAAGTGCCATTTTAAGGAAAATAACGTCCCAGAAAGAGAGACCAAGAAGTCAGGGGACTGCATGTGAATCCCTTCAGTTGCTATATTAGGTTTGGTGATGAATTGGTCTGTGCTTTGAATTAGCTCTAAAACCACCTGGTCTCCTAGTCAGATTTTTAAAAAAGAAAAAAA
>VZTL01065707.1:0-10458 GCA_013400535.1 Scopus umbretta | reverse complement strand
TTTTTTTTTTTTTTTTTTAATAATTAAGGACATTAATAGCCAAATATAGTATTTGTTGTCAGGAATACTTGTTCTCCTTTTCTTCAAGGTACAAGACTGATATTTTCATGTTACTGAGTTGCACTAGTGATTAACTATTACTCATATTTCAGTATCACCACACAGCACAAGCCAGGACTCTACAGTGCTTTACCATACAGTTATTTTTTATGCCATATATTGTAGATAAAGGGGAGCTCACGCCACTCAGTGCTCAGAGCTGAAAAAAGCTGAATAATGATGAGGCCTAAAGCAGAGATAATAGACACTCCTGAAAAGGCAGAACAAGCTTGTGTTAGATGGCAATATGCACTGTAAACAGTGCTTTACAGTTAGTTCACTGTAAAGAAATGAGAAGGATCAGAAAAGGCAAGACACTTGCATAAGTAAAGGCTCCATGCTGTAAGTCAACAGCAAAACCAGGACTGCTGTTACAGGTTATCCTATTGGATGTACAGTGCCCATGCAGTCAGGGGTGAAAGCACAGTGTGCTCTTCCTTACTAGAGAAGGTGGCATTTACATAGTAAGCAATACATAAAAACATTGGAAAAAAAACCCTCAAAGCATTTCCTATTCAATCTCTTTGCACTTTCCTAAACACTCAGATCCTGAAGATACAGTGCTCAGCAATGTTCTACCAAGCCCTCTTTTCACCCTGGGCAGCATGTTGCCTACATAAAATATCCCTATAGAAGAAGAACCTAACTTCTTTATAGCATATAGGTACTTTCTGCATGAATCAAGAGGCTAAAATTAAGACGATGCTCTGCACTGAGATTCCCCCTGAAGGGCTTTGTAGGCAGAGGATTTCATTTCATTAAGAATGTGCAACACTAACTTCACACATTTCTAATCCTAGGCAGTGTTTCCTTTACCCAAGAATTCTTTCTTTTAACAAAAAGATAAAAACTTTATGCTTTGATCCAAAGTTTGAGAATGCACCCGGTGCCAGCAAGCAGTGGCCTCAGTGGCCCACTCTGTACTGCACGGTCTGTGGGACAGGTGGTTGCAGCCCCCCCTCGCTCACAGCCAGCTGACCTCTCCTCAGGCACATCTCTCCATGTCCCCACTGCTCTTGGGCCCTGAGCTGCATGCAGTCAGCAACCTTTTCTTTGTGGCCAGACTCAAAAATGGCACCTTCTTCGAGTCAAATTCCTGCTTCACAGCTCTCCTTCATTAAGGTGCACAGCTCCCAGGCTCTCTTTACTACTTTCCTGCCAGTACTGGTAGGGAATCAATTCCACTGCGGTTGTGTAAAGACAAAAAAACAAATTCTGAAGTCATCTAGAAAGGAAAAATCAAAACATTTTATTCGGCATATACTGAAAAAAGCAGTTCTCATCTTCCATTTCTCCGCTATAAAGAAAATGCTCTAGGGAAAGTAACTGATTTTGTGAAGCCTTTTGTTTTTGACAATGATCTTCTTTGCCTTCTTTGACAAACAGGGGTTCGGGCAATACATTTCTGCCTGACTTGAGTTGCATAAACAGGCTTTTGTAGGTCCACAGGACAGCTAGGAAACCTGATCGTAAATGATCACTAGTGTGATGCTAGACCAGTATCCATTCACCTCTAACAAGACAGATAAAGGAAAAAACCTATACTCAACTACAACATAATATATAAAGACCCAGTTACTTTTAGCTAAATTAGCCCTAAAAACATTTTCCCAAGAGGTTATGACTCTAGGGCTGGACATGAAGGGGAACAGAAGAGTCACTGGACAAAGATGGGGAGGGAATAGGGCAGCTGTCAGGAAAGAAACCAAGTCAGAAAGTAGAAGACCTGTGGGAACCTGGCAGGCAGGTCATATAGACTGACTAATAACACCACTGGGAAAGGGGAAATGTGGATGGTCTCCTTCAGTCAACTTTTGCAATATTCCAGAAAGATTGCTTTAATTCAAGAAATGAAGTTGTAGCTGGTTTGTTTCTCTCCCTACTAATAAAGAGCTCTACTAAACTTCAAATTTATTTTTAACACACACACAAAAAAATCAGTCTACTCTTTAAAAAACAGTGCATATCTCCAAATCCCAACATCAGCAAGGTTGCTGCAAGGGAACAATTTAAAAGCCACATTTACCCTTTAAATAAATGGTCAAATACCACTGAAATTGTGGTACTTGCAAATAAATAAATAAATTTAAAATTTAGCCTCTTGGATGCACAACCGAGACATGTGTGCCCCTAACACTGCCCTGTCAGTAGCGCAGGGTCACAGTGATGTACTGATTATTACAGAGGAGACTTTTTTGGCTGCATACTACATATTATTTTCAAATTGCAGTATATTAAAAGAAGGGTTTGAACTATGAACAAAACTTGATAATTAGATAGAGCTTGACAGAAAAGACTTTTGGAAAGTCAAAGTTTTTTATTTAAATGAAAATGGAATCTTTGGAAGAGATGATGAGGAATGACCTTCATAATTACTCAGAGGATCCAACATCCCAAGAATTTGCTCATTCGGCTGGTAATGGAAAAGAAACCAAAGTTCAATTTCTTGCTCTGGTAAAATATGCCAAAAGTCTACATTGTTCATATCCCAGATGACTGCCTAGACCACCCAAGAACTGTTGAGTTTGGGCATATCTATCCTGATGTTCCTTTTTAGAACTTTTACAAAATATGTGATGAATATATCCATTGAATTTTGTTTTTCCACAAACCACTTGCAGGGAAGGTGAACCCAAAAGTTAAGACTGAAGAACATCATCTGGGAACATACTTTGTTAACCAGTGCTAACCGAGAGCTAAAACCCCGTAACCTTTCTGAAAAATCTGTTATCTGATTCAATACCTCAGATTTCAACGTGATAAGCGCTAACTACTGAGCTACTATCCATTTTGTTGCAAAGGAGGTATTTTGCTGTCACCATTTTTTCCAATTTTTCCACCATTAATGAAACTGAGAAAAGTTTGATAGGAACCTATGTCACTGGCAAATTCCCCATCTGTTCCTCCATGAGTGTCTGTTTTGCACAGAAATGGAAAGATTTTTTTGTTCCATGGAGCTGTTGAAAAAAAATTTGGTGTACAAGATCTTATGTGGCAATTTCTACTGTGATTGTTCTACAGTCAGAGTAGTAAAGTCAAGGCCATGACCGTGCATCACTATCATAAAGCTTTGACCCAGTCGCTGGCAAAATTTCCAGTCGAACAATGTGCTCTGCATTTGCAAACACTGTTAAGAAAAAGGTTTCATTAATGTCAACAAAACCTCCCCAGAATTCAGCAGAAAACTGACTTGTGTTTTTATGTAGAATTTAAAACTCCTATTATTACTTTAAATAATCCAAGCAACTTGAATGCTTTCGTGAATACACTCTAAGATAAAAGTTTTCCAAATATTTAAGAGGCAGGAGGGGAAAAAAAGAAGAAAAAAAGACTAAAATATTAAGGTAAACTTACATAAAACCCTCCCAGTACATTACTGTGTAGCTGTCACTCTAACCACTGTACATTTGAAATCACTACCACAAAATATAGATATTCCTTTGCTGGTTTGTTACTGTATAGCCCTACAGCCAGACTATCTAGGACTAAATCTGAAAACAAAATTCAGGCACACTGTAGCACTTAATGTTTAGAAAATCCTTTGCCCTTGTAGTATTCGTCATCCTATTATGTTAAATTTAGCTGGTCAAATTCTGCTCTTACTTGAACTTCACATCTGTCAACATAGAGTGTACAAGGCATACATCAAGGCAGCATTTAGCTCAGCATAGGGAGAGATTTGATATTTGAAATACATTTTATCTTTTGAAAGCCATACATTTTTCCAGTAATAAATGTTGAAACAAGGTTCCCCAGGGTCATGCAACCTGTGTTCTCTCCCACTCAGCTAAAGATTGTATTAAGGAGCTAAAATAAAGAGAAATATTGTCATTTGGTTATGCAGGGTAACGTACTTGATACCATTCTTCTGACACTTTGCACACTTTGTTTAACAAGGAAATCAACATGAGCACACTAGCTGCTGAGTAATTCCAGATTGAGAGTTGGTGACAAAACTGGATTGTCAGCTTGAAGGCTGTGTGCGTGCCACCAAGCTGACAAACACACCCTCTGCAGCACCGTGCGGGGAAGCGGACTGGCTGCCTGGTGCATGGTAGACCTTTAGCAGTTGGTAAAATAGCAGCACTGCAGGCAGCTGCTGGCCTTATTTGGCAGACAACAGCTGCAGACATCAAAGACAATAAAAGAGGAAGGTGGAAAAATGGAGGTAAAAAAGGAATTCAAACTACATTGTTTTTGTGAAGTAGGCGAATTACTTTTTTAATGATATAAACATATTCTAATACTATCAGTTTGCCAAACTTTTAAAAAGAAATATTAAAAATACTTGCAAACATACACATGGAGCACTAACTCCTCAAGCATCCTACTGGAGTCCTAGAGGGTTAATCCCATAAAAAATACCGGGTTCTATTGAAAAAGAACAAAAATCTCAGGTAAAATTTTAAAGTTATTTTCCTTAGGTAAGTAGAAATCACCAGAGCAAGTAAACTTACTATGAGCAGTATTTACTCTCTTTACAATGTCTTAGTTTTCTTATGCTCTGTACAGGGAAATAGCAATCACAGCTGCTTAGAGTGTCCAAGACAAGAGAAGCCATCCATTTTCTCTGACCCTTTACCATGGTGAGCCAAAATAGAAAACATACTGATAAAATAGGCTAGTTTATGCTTGTAGTGTACACACCGTGTATGTTTTGGAGTGGCACAAAATGCAGTAGTTTCTTTTGGCTTTGTAACAGAGGACACAAGTTATTAGCAAAGTTGTGACACATAATAAGCACTTGTCTTGAAAGATCCAACGACTGTAGGGTAAGCAGCAAAAGAATGGTACATATTACCCAACTTTCAAACATATGCATGAAAGATGCAAAGTAGGCCTTTTGAACTGGCTGACTGTATACATTATACAGAGAAATTCCAATCATTTTAGCTGAAATTCTCCAAAACATTCTTCCAAGTTTTCTGCAGTGAAGAAACAATGAGGTAGGAACAACAAAACTAGTTGAATTCAACCTCTTGTTCCCATTGCCTGTAACTAAACTTTTTTTAGGTTTGGGGGTTTTTAAATTTATTTTGCACCAAAACTGAACCTGGTGAAGCATTTCACTGTCATACTTGTTTACTATTGGAAGCAATTTTAATTTTTAAAGAATCTTGGAAAATGGAGACAGATTTCCTTTACAGATATTTTAGGTCAAGTAGTTATCCGCATAGCTAGCTACCAGTCCACTTAAATCACAGGCACTTGTGCACCTGAACTTGCTTGATGATTTATCTCTGTTTAATTTTCTTTGTTTTACACAAAGACATTGTCCCCCATCAAAAAAAGCAACTAAGTAGGTGTTTGAGCAAGTGATAATTCCATTGAGGCCAACACAATCCTTCCCATATACAAAGTTAGGGATATTATACTTCGGCTTTCTGAAGCTGTTCCCAGAGCTCATAGGTTTAACAGCATCAGTTTGGTGTGTCCAATGCTATCAGCTGAAAGATCAAGATTTAAATTTTAAGATGAAATTTCACAGGTAAAATACTAGCATAGAATGATAGGTAGAATTATCCTATCAGGATAATTCTATTCTATCAGGATAATTCTATCAGCTGAAGTGTGCATGCAAACAGCATTATATACAATGTCAGATTCAAATGGGCCATTAGAAAATGTCAAATGGCATATACAATGGCTTGTTTCCCAACCTGATTCCCACAAGAACCTCAACCAAAAATCATCAGTCCTATTTTTTCCACATTGTACTTTTCCATTTCTAATTGTTTCCAATTCTTCGTAGAAGCACTTTCCATTCAGCTATCCAATATAATACAGTATACATATTTTATAAGAGACAGCTTCTGCAACTGCCTTTATACCTTTAGACTTTGGGAGGTGATGTCACAATGGTCTTGATTTATTAGAAGATAAACCTTTTCCAATGCTTTTTCTTTTTAAGTAGTGAACTGTAAATAACCAACCCAATATGAAATATGCTAAATAGCTCCTTTGAAATTCTAATGGAGATTGTCTATGGTTATGTCACCCACTGCAGAGTCTTTGTGCTGATGCTTTACCTGCATATGTGGAATGTATAGGAATGTATCCTGCAAATGTATCCATATTTCTGTGTTGGTCTTCTGGAACACAGAGATTTAGGTTGGGTGCAGCTTGCATGTTAAAGTTGGATTCCAAAACATTAAAAAATATTATATTGCTATGTTTGGGGGTTATAGATTTTTAGTTGAACATGCAATGACATATTTGCTATTAAAAGTAATTCCACCAACAGTCTCCCTGTCTTTTTTCTTATTGGCAAATCTTTTAATCATTTCAGTTCTGTAGTCTTGCTGATTCAGGCTTCCCCACCCTCAAATCATCACCAAAGAAACCATGCTGCAAAGCTTAACTCCAGCCAGTCCTCATTTTCTGCCAGCAACAGCACTTTCTGCCTATGTTTACATTTTATGGCATATAAATATCGTGGTATGCCTTGATGTCAGCAGCCAAGCCCGGATGGAGCTAGAACTGACTGGGCCATGCGCCTTGATCCTTGAATTTAGACCTCTAGCTCTAACTTCATATTAAACTCAACTCCTACGCTATCAAGCCTTCCTAATTACTCCATTTTCTCTTGTTCCATGCAGGCTCCATCTCTAATGCATTCTACTACTGAGCAAGCTCAGCTCTATCAGCCTTTATTCTATCGGCTATGATCAAGGTTTGTAGAGCTCAGAAGCTCTTTTCTCCCTGACAGCCTTAACCAAACCGCTTTTCCAGGCTTGCCGTTCCTCAGAACCCTGCCCAGCTTTGCTATCACCAACCCAGCAGTTCCAGAATGCAGTTAAGTGCTTATCACTTACAACTTTAAGTGCTAATTGCTTAGTAATTAAAACTTTAATTGCTGGGGGATTAAACCTTTAACTGCTAAGTGGCTGACAGAGTTCCAGTCCATAACAACCACAATTCACTAATATAACATTTTTAAATGCCCTTTGTATGAAAACTATTCTATACCCAAGTGTGTGAAGGTCTAGATGCAAGATGGTTGGTTTAATTATTTCCAGGACTGAGAAAAAAATGTGGCTCAATTACCAATGTCTAATTTGGGATGAAATAAAATCTCAGTGTTCATCTTAGGAATGTCTAAATTATTAGAAAACATTTTCCCCCTTCCTCTATTTTGCATGCTTGTGTTCTCAGGTAAGTTGACCCCTCTTGGAAATGTATGCCTCAAGAGAAAGATACTCAGTTTCGCTCTGACTTGGTCTTCAGGAAGGAGACTCTGTTGTGTTCTCACATTGATAGGTTTACTATTGATTGCCAAAGCTGTGTGTAACCTAGGGGACTTTTCTCACCCTCTAAAACAGTATTCTGAGCTTGATTTTCACAAATTCTGAGGAAATATTGCCAGAAATGAAGCAACTAATTCCTTGTAGATTATATTTTCTGCTTTTTTACTGTGGGTGCTAATGGAGCTGAGTAGAGATGCTTAATGCAATGTTATTTGTGAGACACAAAATGGCTTACACTGGATAATGAAAAGGAGATACAGGCAAACTGAACTCCTAACGTACCGTTAACTACTCAACTAGAAATTGGATTGGACTGAATTCTTCAGTCTGCTTTCTAGTTCCTAGAAATTGCAGAAGAGACATGAAAATATGCAAGACAAAGCATCAGCCTCTATTCCTTAGCATCTTTTTATTGTATTTAGTCCATGTTCAAAATCCCAGCCCATTTCTTTATGATCTCTTTCATGTCACAACAGCTTTGCAAAGGGTTTGGACAGTGTTCTGAAATACCAAACAAGCATAGTGTCTCTTGCTTTTACCTTCAGAGCCACAATATGAGAAGCTTCTGGCACTCTGATGTTCTGTCAGTTTTTAATGCAAACTCTGGAAGTTCACGGACACAACACTGCACAATCTGAAGAAGATAAATCACAGTTACTTCAAGCCAGCTGACAGCAGTTTAAGCAGCTGCAATCATCAACCACCAAGGGAGTTTCTTCTTTTATCTTACTAAATGCAAAAGTATACCAGGAACTGGTAATATCACTGGACTATCAGGAGTCCTGCTTTTACATAAATATCAGCAAGCGGTAAGTAAATTCTGTTGACGAAATGTAATAAAACAAAGACGGTTTCAAGTATGACCATTCCCTGATGCATTCTCTAGCCCCGTCTTACTCACTTATTGCATGCTGCTGAGATTATAAGGTTTGCTTTTATCTGTCAGAAATCAATATTTCAAACATCGGATAAAAGAGGAAATTGAACTGGGAATAGGCTGAAGTGCTGTAAAAACTACAAAGCACAATTATCAAAAAGCACTTAAAGTACTTAATAGGACACACATATAAAAATGCTCAAATTAATGTCAGGGAACTATAATGAGAACTTTTTCTATGCTTTTTGATCCAAATGCAATGTAATTCGAGTGCAGCCTGGTCAGTCAATAGAGTTTTCAATTTATATGAAACCCTAAGGATTTCTAGCAATCCATTTGCTAGAACTGAACCATTACATATGATTGGTTAATATTTCAATTTATTGAAAATACATTATTTTGTGTAAAGTGTTTAAGTTGTTGAGGTTTAACCATTATAAACAGTTATGATAAAAATAGATCTCTGGGTAAACAATGACCTTACAGTCAAGCTTTTAATAAAAACTAGTATAACTAGAAAATTGGATTTTAAGGGAAATAGACATAATAAGGAAAAACTGCAGATATGGGGTTGCAAGATGAGAGGGAAATGTTGTATAGAACTGATCTTTATCAGCACGCATTAAGCCAAGAAGGAACCTCTTTGTAAAATGTTGGAAACCATGGTTAGTTTATGCAAAAAAGTTCACTATTAACTTTGGTACTTTCCCCTTAGATTTATGTATTCATTTATCATCTTTAATGCTATTGAGCTGGAGGACTTTACAAAACTATGCCACATCAGAAATCACTGCAAATGAGTGTGTACATGTCTGTATGCACATACTAGCATCTATAGAAAATAGACTGGGGGGGTCTTAGATAATTTGATATGAAATATGAAGAGCTGCAACACACAGAGGAATTATAGCTATGATTTGAGCAACTAAGGCCCATACTAACTAAATGGCTGTATCAAACTGTACCACTCTCTTTTCTAACCTACAGCCCACGTTTTTAATAAGGAACTACAAGGGATTCTTGGGAAATCTTTCTTTGTGGAAAGTTATTCTTAACGCTTATACTTCACTTTTATACTTTAGCCATGACACTCTTTTTCATGTGAGGGAACCTTAGCTCAATTACAATTAAAACGTGCTTCTTATTGGAAGTACATCAAACACCCTCAACTTTGGATCCAACTGTGGTTTCCACTAACAAACTGTTTCATTAGCCAAACATCTTCCCACCACCTCTCCTCATTACAGTTTTGGGCCTAAGCCAGTACAACTTCTTGGTTAACATACCTACTTCCTCTGCCATCCAGGCTAAGACCAAACGTTTTGCTTCTTCCATTTTCAAGATGCAAAATTGAATTTCAGTCCCTAGAATCCTGATGTGGGTTCATGTAATTCACTGCCTTAAATTCATCCTCCCTATCCTTTACAGTTCTTCATTTATCTTCCCTTTTCCTGCTTATCTTCTTATTAGTCTCCTCTCCCCCCAATATATCCACTTTATTCAGCAAACAGTGCCACCCCAGCATGCCATAACATTCTCTCTGCTTTTTTACATTTCTGGTTTTCCCCTGCTTATTTGATATGGTTTGACCTTCCTAAGTCAGTTTGGAAGCTTTCTACCTTTTCAGATTTCACAGCTTTTCTGAATACTTGCTTTTACTTTAATGTTTGCAAGAAATTCCATGAGCTACAAGGATTAAGTGGGGATGTAAATGTAAAACAAAGTAATATTTCACACAAAATATTATTTCTGTCTTCTGTTTAACAGCATTTTAAACACGTGACCAAAGAACAAAGTATGCAAAAGTCATGCAAAAATAATGTATTTGCATACACAAAAAAAGAAACTGAACAAAACACCAGAAAGGTATCCATGAGTATATGATTTGAAATATAACATATGGTTTACTATCTGCCAGTGTGGCCTTTATATTTTCACAGAGTTACACACTATATAAATCACGTAACTGCTGGCTACTCATGAAGCTGCATAAAACCAAAACAACATGGGCCAAACCCTAGAATCCAAACTCTGATTGGTGACACAGAAGTTTTGTTTGGATAATAGAAAAAGAAATGCTGGGAGTTGGGACAAGTGTATCTGTATAATTCCAGACAGCTGTTGCTTAACCTGTTCCTGCAGATCTCCAAAGACAAAGACTTCAAAATTTCCAAGGCAATATATTTCAGTGCATTATTATCTTACTATGATAAAAGTTGGGTTGTTTGTTTGTTG
>VZTL01065704.1:4626-22911 GCA_013400535.1 Scopus umbretta | reverse complement strand
TTGCCCTTCAGGACTGCCTCACATTTTATTCTTCCTATGGACTGTGCAGAGGAATAATGTGAATGTCTTAGGAAATTGGTGTCATACCTGTCAAATAATGTTTGTGTGAATGTCTATGCACTCTCAAATTTTAAACTAACTATTTTATATTAACTTCCTCAAGTGCTCGAGGAAGAAAGGAACAAAAATAACCTGATGTCAAATTGGCTTGTGAAGATCCACTTTCAATTGGCCATTTTTATTTTCTTGGTGGATATAAAGCCTAATCCAGTGCTTTGTAAACATGTTGTTTCTGGCTGAATCCACAGTTCTTTGCTGCAAGAGTCTTTCTGCATCTAAAGTGACAGCCAAGCAGAAAAGGGAGTAGCTTTGGACATGTAATTTCAGTCTTTGCAGCCAGTGTACATGGATCTGCAAATATTTTGGGGTACGCAACTCTAGTGGCACACCCACTATTTTGTGATACGCTCTCTGCAAGGCTAACTGACTAATCCTATGCAGGCACACAGCTGGGAGACATTGCTGCTACTGTTGGTGGTTGTAACTGAGTAAGCCGATTTTGGGAAACAAGTCTTGTCCGGATGTAATATACATATAGCAAACAGAGCATCCTTTTATTTAAATATTACATCATGCTTACAGAAGGTATACTTGTGATGTCAAGGGAGAAAAGCTCACAACGTAACTTATGAAGGTTCAGGAAATGGACTTGTCTCCTGCTGAGGGGTAACTAAAGCATCTACCTGGTCCGGAATACGATATTTTGATTGCAGGTATTCAGATAATAGGCAATTCTGCAGACATTCTGGATTTCAGAGTATCTGTGATGAGGGTAGAAGGGACACCGTGTAGGTAATAATTAGTTCTGGATTTGTTGAAACCCGAGAAAAAGTTTTTACTGATCCTTTTATTGATGTCAGCTGTGTGGCGACTCCAGTAGACTCCAGCAGAAAATATTTTTTGTGAGTTTACTGGAGTTACCACACAGCTGACATAATTACGGAAAGTAAAGCGGCAGCTGGTATGTCTAACATGCCAGAACTTGTACCTGATGGTGACTGGAATCTGTTTCTTACCCTCCTGGAATGACACACAAGTCCACCACATGCAGGGAAAGAAAGAGGTGAGGCCTCTGAAATGATGCCTGGATTCATAGGACAAGTATATTGTCAGCTGTTAATAACTCGACAGCCTTATTCCACATTCCACTTCGTTAAATTTATATATGATGTTATTTCTTCTTCACACAATTAGCAAGTGTTAGGACTGACTTCCTTTATGTACAGCTAAAGCCAGCTCCTGTATTATTTGTGGGAACTGGGACCACCTACCATTTCTTTGTACCGTGATGTTATTCAAATGTGTGTCTGTAGCATGCATCAATCTGGTAACCAAATTACATGGATCCTTTTTATGGTTTATCTAGCTTCCAAACTTCTTGAGAAATGAGCCTAATAAAAAAGGATTGTGAAACATTTCTGTGGTTAAATGTCAGTGCTAATCTATCAGAACTCATAGAAATGAGTATTAGAACTCATAGAAATGAGTATTATATTTAACTATAGACATTTTGCTGCATTTAAATGTGCCTGATTTGTCATAAAATAATTTCTCTGTGGTTCCAAAGAAATCTAGTAATGTCATAAGAGATTTCACCCATATAAGGGTTTACAGGAGAAATTATCAGCTCTCAGACTGGTTCCTGAACAGTCTTCCAGATTCTCATTTTTGTCTTTTTGAGGGGTTTGGGGTTCTTTTTTCTTTTCTTTATAAAATTTGATGGTATATTATTTTTATATTATTATTTTTATTAGAGAAAAAAAGAAAGCAATGGTATTTATGTAAAATTAATATGAACAGGACATAACCTGAAAAGAAGCATAATTTTAGCATTAATTTTTATTGAAGTTCATAGCTATAAACAAGTGTGGTGAAGGACTTCCCATTTTTGGAAACATGATGAATAATGTTACAAAGTATGTATGTAATTGTTCACTTTACATTTTAGTTTGTGTAGGAACCTCAAGAGAAACCTTAACTTTAACATGTAGAAGCATTTGTTAAACATTATCTGCCTATTAATGCTCATCAGTGCTCATCAGTGGAGTCTGAAATACTGGGAGGATTATATTATCATAACTTAATTGGCCTGCAAGCCAGACAGACTTCTGAGATGTTAATGAGTCCATCTATCCTTTGCAGGAATTTGAAGCTTTATTAGACTTTTAAAGACCTCTCTGTGTCTTATTTCAACTGTTTTTCATGTTGACGTCCTTGTAAAACTAAACAATAATATGGCATACTTCATTGCTCATGATACATCCAGCAGACAAAACTAAGTTTTACATCTTTGCTCCCACCTAGACCCACCGGCCTTGTACATTACGTATGAAGTTCATTTGGCTGGCACCTGCAGCTCAGGAACATTAACCATGCAGCAGCAGCATCACAGTCTCTCTCTCGCTCAATGATCCCAGGTGCCAAATGCGAGAGAGACAGAGACCAATGCTGTTACTTCTTTTCCACACTCCTTCCTCTGCTCAGTGATGTACTTGCAGGTACAGACCCCCCTAGCGTGTGATTCAGCTTACAGAGTTTCAGATATTGGGTCAGAAAAATGTTGAGAGTTGTATCTACTGCATTTGTGCAGGTGTTACATTTTCTTCTCTTCTTGCCACATATCCAGTTCCTCTCTCTCTCACTGAAAGTATTTTTAAACATAAATATTGACTTTTATTTCTGTTAATAAGTTCTATTTTTATGCTCTGTTTTGCATATTTGTTTTCAAGCTAACACTCACATTCATACCTGTCCTAACTCCTTTAACACAATGTGGCCATTGTCATGCTGTGAGAAATCTGAGCCAGCGCATGCAAATGCGGGGAGATGAGGTCTTATTCTTTGATGCTTTGATGCATTTAGTTGCCACAAAATGATCACAGCTAATAACTTGTTAACATGCCATACTTATTTTAGAGCAGCCTTGTTCTTATTTGAAAGACTGTTAAACTCCAGTTGAAATAACTGATTTCACATGTTCTCTTCTGATAAAAGGATCTGAACAAAATGCTAGTATTTCAGATAACTTATTTGTTTCAGAAGATAATGCAACTTCAGCCATGTCTGCATGTACAGTATGGCAGCTTACCCAGGTAGACACATGATTTTTGTGCAGACACATACACAGCCAGGATATGTAAATATGAGATTTCCCACAAGATAAAGGGAAAAGCCGGAGTCAAAGACTAGCAACTTACAGTTTGTTAGAGTCAGCAATCCTCTAAACTCGATGCTATTTCCTGAGCTTAATAAAGAAAACAACCTGGAGGACAGTTTTTGGGGTTTTTTTGGGTTTTTTTGTTTTGTTTTGTTTTTGTTTTTTGTTTTTTTTAAACACTGTAAACACAGATGAAACACAACAAAACACATTTGTGTGTTTCACAAGACCTGGAAGAGTTACTCATCAAAAGCTAACTTCAGTAAGGGGAGGTCCAGTTCTCTCAACTGCCACTGTAGTCAACAGAAAGGAAAAGGCTCCCTTTTGGGTCATGTGAATAAGCCTGAATTACCTACTGTGCATGGCACTGTGAGGGATAATCACTCTGACAGTATGGAGAGAGCCTAGTGTGAGCAGCTTTTGTGTCTTCCTCTCGCTACATCCCTTCTCCCTAGGATTACAATGTCACTGAGTAGGAAGCTAATACAATATGCTATTAAAGCAGTGGCATTAATTATCTGACACCTACTACATACTTGTCATTTTCACATTTGGACTAAATCACCAACCTTTTCAGCCAAGCATATTGCTGCTTTCAATTTACTTTTGCCTAATGCATTTTAATTGTGGGAAGGAGGGCCTCTAGTGGCTTCTCTTTTGTTGCTCTGTAGTTCTACCATTCCAATTTTCAGAGATTGTAGTACTTACTGAGAGTGCATTAGGTGGAATTTGTGACACAGTTGCATTTATACAGCACAAAAGTCATTGCAAAAATTAAGCCTCTTGTGTTCTTTCTTATTCCAGACAGCCAATTTATGAAAAGCCTTAGTTACAGGGAAATGCTCTAGTCCAACAGCTGAGACAGAAATTGTTTCAGGATCTTTTGTTGTGCCTCCTACTGGCCATTTCACGAGTTAATTAAAAAGAAGTCTTCTGATGAAGCAACAAAAGTAATCAAGCCTGTAATTTCAAAATAATAATAGAATTTCCCTGAAAAGGTTTTTATTCATTTGTTCTTTTTAATTCTTGTTTCTATGCCTCTCATAGGGTATTTCATGTAGTAATATATGCAAGTTGGCAAATGAAAAATAATGTAGATAATTACAATAGCAACAGCTAATAGAAGCTTCAATATCTACCTCATGTCTCTAACCATTACAGTTTATAGTATTAAATGAATGTAAGAGAAGAAAGGATAATTTGCAGTGTAGCAAATGATGAACCTGACTTACCGATATTAGCATTCTCCTTTATTTCTCCCTGCAGTATTTCAGGCAGTATGCTGTTATTGCTATGAAAATCTAGGAAGATAAACCAGCAGTATAGTAAGATATTTGTAAAAACGGAGCTATTAACCAGTGCCATCTCAATCAAAAGGGCTCAGCATTTTCCAAAAGGTAATCTGGAATCACTGGTTTCTTAGGATCTGGAGACAATTTCACAATTCCTTGCTTTATAAACTTACTTTCCCCGTGCGGATGAGAAAATATCTTACTAAACGGCATTTGCTTTGTGAAAAGATGTAGAGAAGTATATGTGAGTGTATATAAGAACTAGTAGATATAGTTCTATCGCTCTAGATAGCTGCATGCTAATGAGTAAAGGTTCACAGTGGCCATGAAGTCCTGTGTCATTTCAATGGTTTTATTATGAACGGGAAAAAATATGTGATAACATCAGAAATCACTTTTATTGTGAAATCCAAAAAACATGAGGAATTCCTGAATGCTTCTTGAAAATCTTCCACCCAACTCCTGGATGTATCTGAATTTCACTTTAAAAACCCCTGCAAGACTAGTTGTATTCCCAGATTCCATTGGCTCAGAATTTGCAGGCCAAGCAGGATTTCTACTTTTGTGAGTAGTTCTCCCTTTCCATGATATATGGACCATGAAGAAAGCCAAAATAGTTGTGAATCTCCCAAAGTTCCATTAAGCATAGCATTTTTATGATTAATTGCCCAAACTATCCCACCAGAACCTAATTGATATTTACTGTTTATCTCTTCAAAAATTCACCAACTAATCACCTGACTTTACTAAAAAACTGAACAGCATAAACGTGCTATATGAAAGAGCTGCAGGGAATACACCTTGATTTTTACAGAAAAGTTATTCATACCAACCAAGCAGTTTTAACAGAAGATACTGTCTGTACTAACATTATACATGCACTTGTCTTCAATCATTGATTATTCACATCTTTAGCATCCCATACAATTATCTCAAATCCTGCATTTAAGAATTACTTAACAGCTATAGTTTAAAACCTATTACCACATAAAAGAACTTTCCAGAATACCAAGTAGAGACCTTCCAGAGTACCTACAAAGCATAAGCTCATGCTGTTTATTGTTTAAAATAATGCTGTTTATTGTTTAAAATATTTTTCAGAAAAAATATTTCAGAGCAACAGGAAGCACCTTGTAGATTTAATGTTAGAATTTAAACTGTCCATGCAAACGAACAGAAGAGAAGAACATCTGAGCTGTTAAAACTTGATGTTCTGTGAGCTTGAAAAACATAGCACTGACCAGAAGAATATTTACTGGTCAAGCAACGGAAGGAAAAAGCATTCTATATAGTGATGTCCATCTTCCACTCAGATGCCACTTTGTATTTTCTTAGTTCTTTGCCGACTGTAGGGAAGCTATTAAAGTAGATGCTTAGTTAGGCATCCTTGTGTATTGTTGTCTATAATGTGTTGCTGTTCAGGGTCACCTTAAATGAAAATTAGCAAACAGAAAATTAGCAACACAGACTTAATTACACTGCTCCTGTGAAATGCTGTAACCGTTTTCATTCTGTAGGTGAAACACTAGTGTTTTTAATGTTTTCTTAATTAAGTATTATTAAAACATTCTCTAGAAAACTGTGTGATGTGTTATATAATTTCTTGAAGCTTTCTGGCTGAAAACTCGTCTAAGAAAAACAGTTTTACAACCCAATATACTATGTCACAAATACATATTTTAACTCAGGGTTTAATCCTCCTGGTTCATGAGTATTTATGAAGGTGAGTCAGTTCAATTAGCAATCTTTTCTACCTGTCACTCTTTGCCTCAACTAATTCGATTGTAAACTTTTCAAGACAAAGTCTGGCTTTTGCTATACTGTTTTGTACCATGATCTGGTCAGGCTTTTTTTGGCCTTCAGCATTTACCAGTTTTCATCGCTGAAAATCCTGCATGTGCAGAAAATAACTGTCATATGTTGAGGTTGCGTGACTTTTTTTGTGTGTTGATTTGGCTTCTATTTGACTTTCCTTGCAGTCTGGATTAACATTTTTTATACTCAGGCAATGGTAAAAAAAGCAGTTCCTCTTTTGTTAGAGCTTTTCATGTGAAAATTTAGTATTAATTGAAGCCTCAAACTCTCCTGTTAGATCCACTAGGAAAGTTATATGAAAGCTAAAGTTTTCAAAGCAACAGCAAATGGTTATGTTTTCAGTAAAAGTGTATTTCCTTATATCTCATCTCCTATGTATTGCAGTGTTTGTAAATATGATTTCCTTAAAAGACAAACTCTTTTAATGTTTATTAAGCCACTCACTAAAATACTGTTTGTCTTTGAAGTTTTATAGATTTTTTTTCTATTTCCCATTTAGAATAATTTCTTTAACATATTTTTGTAACTGTGAGATACAACATGAGATCACAGTCTATCTGTTTTTACTTCATCTCTGGTTATACAGGAAAAAAATCTGGATAGCCTTTATTTTGAAATCCTCCTGTTCAGTGGTTGTGTCTTTAATTGCTTTATTTTTACCCAGCATTATATTCTAAGTAATTTTACTGCAGAGGTGAGGAAGGCAGTTCTGCAAGGTGATCTGCACTGTTTCAGTTTCCTGCAGTGCTTGCTGATTCACATCATAATCCTAAATTCATGACCTGAAATATATTTCTAGTCTTCCTGAACTTTTTCCCTCCTTAGAGAACTGGTTTGGTAGTAATTCTGTCTTTATCCAAGATTCATAAAGGTGGCTGAACAGCTTCACCTTCCGGAACCGAATGTGTTCTCAGAAAGACTCCAGGGAGACAGCTGTTTCATGTGTTCAGGTCGCACACACAGCCAGATCAGCCCATGATTACAGAGAGTTACAATCAACTTCAGCTGCATCTATCTTTGCACATAAACCTGTAGGGTTTATTTCAGGCAAAGCTGAAACTGCAGCCCATAAACTGACATGCTGATATGAAACTGTTAGCAACACTTATGAGAACACTCTTCACGTAGAGGTGTAATTTAATAATTTAAATTATTAATTTCTGTGGGGGCAGAAGCAACAGCGGGAAGGTCAGGCATAACGGAGTTAATGAGCCGAAAGCCATGGGAAGAGAAAACGGCAACACAGCTGCAGCTCGTGTATCAGGGAGTAGTCGATGGAGAAACAGAAGTAGTAACCGAGATAAGGAAGTACGGTGATGAGAATACGATCTTTGTAAAAGACACGCTGACACAAACACATAGCGTGGAAATTTACTGGAATCTGCTGACTCTAGTGAGAGAGTGTATAAGAAGCTTGCTTGCTTAATAAAGTTGATTTTGATCCTGCACATCGGAGTCTGTGCCTTAATCCGCCACAAATTTCAATTTTTTCATTTTGAAATATTACCT
The DNA here is from genome assembly GCA_013400535.1 of Scopus umbretta. Classification (NCBI taxonomy): domain Eukaryota; kingdom Metazoa; phylum Chordata; class Aves; order Pelecaniformes; family Scopidae; genus Scopus; species Scopus umbretta. The sequence goes on along the minus strand of VZTL01065704.1, from coordinate 15,078 downwards.
TATAAAGAAATCCAGAAAGCGTTTCAATTCCAAGTAAATTTGATTGCAGAAATTAAATATCTCATCCTCTCTTTTTCTTCTTAAAAGAAAATGCCTGTACAATCAACCTCCTACATTGTTGGTCATCTTGCTTGTTAATATCTCATATTATTGAAGATTATTTTTAGAAAGGCCTTGCCTTTAAGAACCACTCTATTTGGTTCATCCAATTAGTTCTGGAAACTCAGTATATTGTACATATTTTGAATCTAATTTTTCTGGTGGTTACAATATTCTATTTTTCCTTTTACAGTTAGTTCATGGAAGTATTTAAGTACGAGGTGAGAGATTATTTATAGGATGTGAAAAAAAACACAACACCAAGTGTAGAAAGTAAAATATTTGAACAGAGGTCAATGTGGAACTGCCTCCCACGTCTCAAGAAATTCCCCATTACTTGATAATACACTTCTCTTGAGGTCAGCTATATTTTTCCCTTTCCCTATTACCATACTAGGATACTACACCTGCTTTTTCTAGCAATACATGCAGTAAAGCAAGTGCCTCTTTATCTTCATTATAGCTTCCTCTGCTAACCCCATTCCTGGCAGGCATTTAAGCATTCTCCTTTACAGGTTATTGAAGAAAATAACTTCTGCCTATACAACACAAATGTTTTCAGGAACTTGCTAGGCTACTGTTCCATGTTTTTTGTACATGTATTTTACATACACTTTTATATATAGGAGATCTATGAAAACACCTCATCGTGTATTTTCTTTGTATACACCTACACTCTGGTATTCTACCAGCAAAATCACCAGCTTCTGCAAACCACAGAGGACTTTTTCCTTAGAGGCGTACAGAAAGGGAACAGCTAACTTCTTTGCACTGGGGTCCTTGCAAGACCTTATAAACTGAAAGACTATAGTACAGGAATTAGTGCATGTGTAAAGTGTTTCCTGCCCTGCATTTCCCGTCTTCAGAAAGCCCCACAATCTAAGCAGGGTATCATGTTTCCTCTTTGAATCACAGTTTAATTGTGCCTTAACAGAAAATTCTATTCTAAGCTGCAGTTTAGCTTCACCAGCAGTCACAAAACAATGCGTTTAGAACACTTTGTTTTAAAGAATATTTGTGAAAGCACGCCCCTGAAAAAGGACAGAGAATGGAAGAGTAAGTAAACGGCAGACAGTTGACTTCTCTGTCCATCTGCCCTCTACTGCACATCCAAGTAATTCTACTGTCCTCTGAGGTACTGGTAACCCTCCTCCACTGGTGCCAAACAGCAAGTTCAAAGTACAGATGAATGCTGAGCAGCAGGAAAAGTGGTTGCAGTAATTTAAGTAAAAGTGCTGACAGCCATTCCCTCGCTTGGTGTCCCTGGCTTTAAGTACTACGAGGCACACAGTAGGGAAGAAATGAACAGTTCCCAACTCCAGGTCATTATTTAGCAGTTTTTGATTATTTCAACTGATGAATCAGTACAGCAAAGTGCCTTTCTTGTCTTCCTTGAATTTAGGTTCATTATTTGAGCTTTTCTCATCATAAATTACTCTTATCCAGTGAATTTAAATCAATGACAAAAAGGAACTGACTGCTTATAAATTAGTTGCTCCACATGCAATAAGCGTTCCACAGGCAGGGCCTCAAAAGACGAGAGGAAATCACCATTCGCCACTCCCCCGCTGACACCTCCGTCCTCTCTTCTCCATTTCTTCTTCAGCTCTTGCAACATTTGTGGTTACTTTTTACCTCCCACTCCTAAAATCACAACACCTACAGGGCTTTTGCAACCTACCAAGGTTTCATGTGCTGGAAGAGGGACACATCACGGGGCTTTCCTTGCTGAGCAAAGCAGAGCGAAGCACAAGGGCTGGCCCATGCACGGGGGCACGCACGGCCTCTTGCCTGCATGGGCTGCTGCCTGCCCCAGGCCAGGGGAGCCGCTGGCAGCACCCCAGGGACGGGTGCCTGCAGGGCCGAACTGGAGTGACCAGCTCATCCTGCCGCCTGCTGGGAGGAAGCCATGGCTCAGCCAGGCTCTGGTAAGGGCAGGCTCCCCGCCTCTGGTGGAAAGGGCTGTGCTGCTGCCTGCCTGCAGGCCTCACCAGCACCTGTGAGGTGCTGGGGGTCAGCCAGGCTGCGGTTTCCTCGGGGTCAGCCCTGCTTGCCTTCATGGCAGCAGGGGAGGAGGAGCAAAATCACCCTGTGGTATCTGGTGTTCTGAGAGTTTTGATGCTAGCACCCGCTGTGTGTGCTGAGGAACGGGGGCTACCGGCAGGCCTGGCTGTGCTACCACCCCAGCCTTCAAGAGCAGATGGACCATCCCTGCAGGCTACACCTGGAAGCAGGGCCTCGGGCACCAGCGCCCTGGGAGATGTGAGGCTTTATGTGCCTGCATGCCACAGGGCGGGGGCCCTGACTATTCTAACTTTCAGCAAGTGTACCAGCGCATGAAGCACCCCCAAGAATGGGAGAGTGTTGTCGCCATGTCCTGACCAATCTGTGAGGTAGCTGCCATCGCTGTATTTCAGTCCTTGGGCCTTCCTGTGAGGCACCCCTTCTGCACTCCTGCTTGTTCAGGACAGCCTCCGGTAACAGGGAAGTCCTCAAGCCTTGTGGGGCTCCTTCTTTGCAGGCTTCATGGTGGCCCACGGGCCATGGGAGCTGGAGCCCTCCGGGGGCGATGCTTCATCCTGAGCAGCATGCCGGTCCCACCCGCCAGCCCCTCCGAGGGCTTTGCGCTCACTACTGGCCTTTTCTGGCGGGGAGCAAAAGAGAGGCACACTCTTTTGCCTGCCCTTTTAGCTAAGAGCAGAGTCTTTTTCATTTCATTGCACTCTTTCTGAACACACACGGCACCAGGGTGAAATAAATCCCATTTATTTTTTCTCTTTTCAGTCTTGAAACAGTGTCCCAGTGACATCCTACACTTAAGCTTGCCTGAGGGTGTCCTACTGTGTAAGGCAAGAGGAGCAGAGAGAATGGGGGATGAAAGAGCCCAGGGATCTGGTATTTAACCTCAGCTCTGTTACTGACCAGCAGACGTTCAATACTTGACTTTTTTGTGTGTGTGCTTTAGATCATCCTTCCATAAATTGATGATAGAAACCAATTGCAATGCCTTTTTAGATTGTTTATAAAGTTTTCAGTTAAAAAAAAATATAGAATTTTGTTTGAGGAATTCTTTCATCACTATTATAAATATGCTCATTCACTATTAGTAGTTCCATGTTTAACTCCTAAAAAATTTCTGAAACACTATCTCTAAAAGAAAGTAAAAAAAATAAAATCCAAGATTTAAACAAAAAAGATTATTTCCTCAAGAAGAAATAAAACTAGTCAACCCCCTGAGACTCTACTTTCAAATAATGCTAATGAAAACAAAGTCTAATCATTGTATTTCTCAAATGTTATTATATGTTTGATATGAAATGTATACGTATATATAAAAAATATATATTGCTGCATAATAATTTGGTGTTTGTCCTTTTAGGGTCTTTGGCCCTGGCTGATGACCTCAGTGCAAAGCCATTGTCTGAAGGGAACAGAGACTTGGACAAAGAATCTATGTTAAATGTATGTTTAGTGGTCTTGTCATACTTACTTCTCAATGTGTTGAGGTGTTCTCCATAGGGAGTATTATTTATGAATTGTCCAGAGTTTTTCCAGATTTTATTTTTGGAATTTCTGAATGATAGTGAGATGATAACTAGGCCAGAAAACATGATATGTGCAATTTTCTTTATTTTTTTCCTAAAAATTTCCTAAAGAAAGAGTGTAGTGAAAATCTTAAAATTCAAATTATACTTAATTTCAGATGGTTTCTAGTCTTAATTGTCTCCAGATGTTGATTGTTTTTTTAATTAAATGTTAAAGGGACAGAATATGATCTCCAAAATAAGCAAAAAGGTAGATGTTGATTATAAAATACCTATACAGACACAAATACCTATACAGACACAAATTTTCCTGGGCAGGTATTAGCAGGTTCTTTAACTTTCAGTATTAATAGTGAAATTTCTTTTATGCATGTTAACGTCACAATAGCTCCATCTTGTGGTTGACTAGATATTACTTGATGATAAATTTTCATTTAGGAAAAGTCAGGTCGAAAACAAAAATGAAAAAAATGCTGGTGAGGAGAAGAAATTTTAGGTATGGTTAATTTTAGGTACGGTTAATTTCATTGCAGTTGTTTGTGAAAAAAGAAAAGGAGCAGAAAACAAAAATAATGTTTAGTAGTTGCCTTCACTAGTTGCAATTTGCCATATCTAAGTGGATAAATATAAAAGGGGGGAAGTTTTAGTTAAAATATTATTTTAGAAAATCAAAGAAAAAAATTCATAAAGGTTATGATTAACTATATTACTGAGTTTATGAATCATATGTACACTGCCGGTTATGTTTTGTTTCTATTTCATACAGGTGTTCAAAAATGCTGATGATGATCAGCAGTTTAATCTTGAAGCTGCAATTAAAAATATTGACAAAATGTCCAATGAGCTGAAGAAACTAAATGGTAATTTTGAGTCCATTGTCCAGCTAAACAAGAAGTTATTTAAGGCATTGTTTTAAAAAGTGTAGTTGGGAATGGCTCATGTTTTCTATGTCATACAATTGTTTTTTAATCTAATGAAACAATACAGTTGCTCTTTTGTTTTGAAGAATTAATTAAACAGTAGTTACACAGAAATGGAATCATGTTAGCTAACCACGGAAAAAATCTGTTAGGTAGTCAAAGTCATTCCTTTGCAGGAACAGTAATAGTCTCCTAATATAAACATTACCAGTGTGCTAATACCAAACTTTATTTAACTTGAAGTAAACAAAACAAAGCAACCCTTCAAATTTTCAAAAGAGCTGATAGATGAACACTTCTAAAAGTGCTGTATATACATTGCCGTTCACTTAGCATCTACCATTCAATAAATACCATGATGATACATTGCCCTTTGTCTTTCAGTGGAAAGCCAGCTACTGCTTTGTGACCTGATTTTGAATTTCAACAATCCTGTGAAGGCCAAAGACTTAAAAGAAGCTGAAGAAAAAACTTGGAGTTTGACAGATTGAGTAATAACATCCGTTTTCATGTATCGTCTGCTATTAATACTGCTTCAGTTTGAACTGTAAAATGATAGTATAGTTTCCTGCAGTTAGGCTATTTTTATTTTAAACTGAACATGTGGAGTGGAAAAATGCTATAAGCAGGTTATTGGTTTTGAGAGATTTTTTTTTAACCCACGTTTCTCAAATTAAGCCTACTAGGGCTGGAAAGACTGATAGCATTAACTGAAAAGGTCAGAAAACTGGGCACGAAGGTTTTCCAATGTGGTTGTCTCCCTTAAACAAAGACATATTGGACCAGTAACAAAAGATTTTAAATTACTTCGTCAAGTCATTGCTCTCTTACCTCAGTTGTGCTCCAGCAAATGGGATAAGAAACAGTCAGTAAAGGAGGAACTGCAACTTGTCATTTGATCTGCCTTCCTCATTCTAAAAATGGTGCTGAGGAAGGGGACCAAAGAACAGATTACTTCTGGAAAACTGAAAGTACTTTCATTCTAGTTTCTGTAGTGTCTTTCTAATGCACCTAGCTACAAAAGAAAGAAAGAGTGGTGTAAATACTCTATCCTGAAATCTTCTTGGCCCAAAACTTGAGTAGCCAGTATTTTTGTGTAGTCCATTACAATTAATATTTAATCATACTTTACTTGTGGACATGTTTGAATATTGAAGAGTGTTTGTATTGATATACAAAATATATCTATCTGAATAACAAACTATATCTATCTGAATAATCAAATCCAGATTTACCCTGCTGAAAAAAAATATGCAGTGTTATAATTCATTATGCTGGTTTACATTTTACTTCTCTTTCACTGATGAGATGACTTAAAACAAATAAAACGTAATTCCATAGGACGTATTTCTGGGTTGTCAGACTTTTCAAGGCAGTACAATGGAATAGAATTACAACCTCCAGCTCACATAATCAGTGGTAATATGGTGGATGTTGTTCTTAATTTTAGCATTTTCTGAAAAGCATACTTTATAACTGACTTTTCTTTCACAAGATTAGTAGTGAGCTTTCAAAAAATACTGGGCTTTGTCAGCTGAAGAATTTTTAGATTTTTAATTTTTTTTATTTATAGTTGCATGGAAATGAAATTCACTAACTGAATTCCAGCTCCTAGCTACATATATTAGAAAGGAAGATAGCATTTACAAAACATATATTTTTAAAGTAAAACTGTTTATGAATCTGATTATCTTGTTTGAGAAGCTATACAAATTACATAGAATACATTTTTCTGCCTTGAATTTTGGTTCAAGTGTTTCGAGTGATACACACACAAATGGGTTTAAAGGAGAAAAAGTGTGACAAAGTCTAACATAATTATCAAACCAAGATCTTGTCAGAAAACAAAGGTTACTAGAAAACTGAGGCAAAGAGTTATATAAATCCCACTTAACAAAGGAGAGGGAAAAAAACTCTTGATAGAGTATGCTTCAGTGATCCTCAGTTGCAACTTTTATTTTAGAACAGAGAATGTTATTGTTTTTCTTGAAAAAATACAGTAAAAACAGAAAGCAGTTGTATAAGAGGAACTAAGTTTAGCCTGACTGTGTCTGCCTGCTTTCTAAGAGATTTGGGTATGTTCTGCCAGTTAAGAATCACATGATGATAATCTTGTTATTTTAACTCCTATGAAAAAGTAGTCGCTTAATTTAGAGTTAGAAAGACACAGCTAAAGAGAGACCTGTGTTAACAGAAAAAAGGTTGTTTCGGAGTGAGGTTAGAGGATCCTAGGAGATACATAATTCCCACTTGTGAGCTAAGACATGTCATCAGTGAATCATCAGTGGTATGGCAAAGAGAACATGATACCTGTAGATACTTTATTTTTCTAGAAAACTGTGAACAAAACCAGTTTTGTAGCTCAATAACACAGACACAGGTCTTGACAGGCAGCTGCATATCCAGGGTTGGGGTTGGGTTTTTTTGGTGTTGCTGAAACCTAGGTGTCTTTAGGATCCAGGTCAGAGTTCCAGTCTTTTCATAAAGGTTGCCATAGTTAGATTTATTGGGAAGTGTATTGTGGGAAAAAATTGGGCTTTTATTGTCTTTTGTCTACTCTTCAACTTCAACAAGGTTTGAGTCAACTTAGTATCATTTTAAATAACATAATTGCTGCTGCAGTTCTGATCTGAAAAATAGCTTACTTTTTTTTTTCCTCCTATGAAAGCAGAGACTTTTATTGGTATTTCTTTCATGGGTCCTCTAATTTGGCATGGAAATAATTTCAAGAAGATACACATATGTTGGAAGAAAAAAAATTCTCATGTACTGTATGATTAGTGGAGAGTAATAAACACGTTGTAGGAAAATCAGATTTATAGAATACTGCACTTAAGGCATAATTTAAAAATAACATTGTCCTTTTTCCTTAAAATGAAAAGGATTTTTAATGACTTCATGATTTTAGTTTGCTGGAAAAGGAAATACCCTGAAGTTTACAAACTTCAGTATGCTTCAATGCTGTATGTGATCTTCATTAATGTCTCATTTAAATATGTCCAGCAGCATATTTTAACACGCACTGGTTTCTTGAACCTCTGTCTTTTCCATCAATCAGAAGAAGAGGTGTTCTTTGGAAATAATCAATGATATCTGCTACAGAAGAAAAATCCTGTGGGATGGAAAAAAATGAGAAGTCTATGGCAAAAATATCAGAATTACTAGTAATCAGTAAAACCATTTTTTTTTAACTCTAAATATTTAGCAGTCATATAAGGTACAGTAAATACTATCAGATCAGCTGTTTTCATTCCTGCTATGATCTGTAGCTCAGTAACTGTTAATCTAGCCTGTGTGTGTGTATGACCTACTTAGGCATGAAGGTGTTGAGTTGACAGTTGGACTAGATGATCTCAGAGGTCTTTTCCAACCTTAATGATTCTATGATTCTATACTGTGGTGCTGTATAATTAATTTATGCAGTCTTAGCCTGTTTAATATATGATACAGTCATTCTGCTCGACATGATGATCACACTTGAGAGTTCAAAAAGTTGACTGATAAATTCAGAGAGTTCTGATATGTTCTGAGCAGTCTGTCTGGTGCCAGTAAATCAAATGCAGTACTGCTGGATGTAAGTAAACCAACAGTCTGGGAGCAAAGCAGATATGGATTTGCTCTGAGCTGTATATTTCCCTTATGTGGCATCTTAGTGGTAAACAAACATTCCCTAACCAGGTATATGGATTTCTAATAGCTGTATTCTAAGGCTATCCCTTCATTCCCTGAGTGCAAACACAAGAATCTGATTTTACTTCCATCAGTAACATATTCTACCAGGAATAACTCTTAGACAATAAGCAGAATCCCACTGGAGTAAAACAGCTGCCAGGTTCAGTCACCTGATGCTTAGGAATGAGACAGGAGATACCTTAAGATGAAGGGAAGTAGTATGAAAAACACATAGTACCTCTTTTCCTTTTAAGCCGGTTCCTAACAAATATATGTGATTTTGCTCCTGGTAACGAATCTGGATGTTGTATACTTTATCTCTGTACAACACCATCAGTACATATGGATGAGTAACAGTTTTTCTTGAGCTGTCTCTTACCAAGAATGTTCCATCCTGAAAGATGAAAAAATGAAAGATGACAAATGAACGTCACCTCTGGGTTTGATCAGCATAACAACCTTAACTAGAGCACTCATGCTTTTAAGTGTTTCTTCTTTCTGACATCTCTTTCATCCTGGTAAGAAACACTGCACTAGTTAAAGAGTTTAGGTAATTTCTCAAATGTTTTATCTTTCAATTTGCTACTTAAAACTTTCCTGTCTGATACAAATGCAGATTTTTAGGGGAGGGAGGAATGGTGTTCTATGAGGGAGAGATTCCATTAAAGGAGGAAGTAAACATCAAAGGCCAAACCTCACATCACTTTAACCAGAAAATAAGATAATTTCTGGTAAGTGCCAATCAAGGTTCCTATGTGCTCTCTTTACAGACAGCCTAAAATAATGATACTCTCTGTGTAATTTTGCTAAAGGCAGTGAATTGTCTTGCTCTCTCTGCTTTTCTTCATTTCAGATCTGTTTTAACAAGTCTTCCATTGAAACATCCTTTCTCAAAGTCATCGAATGTCATCTTAGCAGAAGTCATTGAAATGCTGTACATGTCATCTTCAGCTCATTGCATGTGCCGTGAAGCATCATAGAGTAAAGAGATTCCCCACAGTGATGGGATACAATTTGGTTTATCTCCACTTGCACAGTTAAGCCTGGGTTTCATCTGTTTGAATCTGTACTTCATTTTGCTGGTAAATAAGGCCTAGCTAAGGGTGGGATTCATCTCATCTAATTCAAGCTATCTAAAACTTGGAATTTGCAACAAATTCCTTGTTGGTGACAGAGAACTATTTCCAGAGAACAGGTCACTCTTCTAAGAGAGGTGAGGTGAAACTGCTTTCTGGAGGCATATAATTTGTTCTCTTGGTCTATGGGAAACAACAGCCTTCATGGCTGCTTTAGACTAGCTGTGTAACTTTTATGTGGGTAAACATATTCAAGGTGAATCCCTCACTCTAAGTATCTATTCTGGGGCTATAATCTTACCATGTTATTTATCTTCACTGTTCCCATATGATTGCAAGGGCATCTAGCTAGGAGATGGTGAGAATCACCAACAATTTAAGGAGTACCTTGTTAATTTTTCGAAGAGCTGCTTCTGCTTCTGGCCGGCTAACATAAGCAACATACCATTCATCATTTAGTGAGTCCTATGTTTTTTGTGAGAGAGGATAAAGGAGAAAGTCAGTTGTCAATTAATTAGCTTGTGCTGTTAGCAACATACAAATAAGTAGAGGGAAATTTGAATGTGAGGGATATTTGTGTTTATGTGCAGAATCTCTGAAGGCATGAGCTTCAGGGATCATACTAGCATATATTACTGTATGGTAGGTGGCACTAAATGAGTTTAAAATTATTTGCTCACTTTGATAAATTTGAAAATATTACAGACCTAGCTATATGTCTGCAAGTAAGCTGAAAAAAACAGATATTTCCAACCATTTTAAGTGACATTTTCTCTTTTATCTGCCTAGGACACTAGCATCCTTTGCCTTTGTTTCTCTGTTGTTTTTTTTTTAATTATTTTATTTTCTTTTTTATTTTTTAGCTACAATCTGAGACAATAATGCAGATTTCCTGTGAACATACCATGTGTGGTTGCCCAGCAGCGTTATCACCAGGAGGGTTTGCTCTAAACTTGTCATATTTAAAGAAATGCAAAACAAAAATGCACTTCAAGGGTATGAATTCTTTACTCACCAAAGTCTTGTGGAAAGAGAACTGAATATGTAATGCCAGTTGAAGGCAATTGTGCAAAACAAGTAATACAGCAAACAAGTATTTTTCTTGTTTAGTTCTACTGGGTTTTGGCTTTGGGTTTTTGG
>VZTL01065702.1:63792-78950 GCA_013400535.1 Scopus umbretta | reverse complement strand
TTTTTTTTTTGAGGTCTACGCCTGCGGCCTCTGACTTTACGAGGAAAGCTGGTAAGGTGTGCAAAGTGTTGAAAACCGCGTTGTTCATCAGTCACGCCAAACGGAGCAAGTCGCCTTCACGTTAGGTTATTTAGCACCCCAGTCGTACCTTCGCTGCAAGTATGCTGCTGGAAGATGCCAGCATTTTAAAATAAGCGTGCGTGGAAGAATCACATACGTAACGGTCCAGTAAAAGAAGAGAGAAAAAGAGAACTGCTGTGGGAAGAACCGAGGAGACAGCATCGCAAACTTCTCCGATCTTTTAAAACTGAAGTTATGAGTGTGTGGTTACATACTGCAAATGCTGTTGGGATGATGAACTGGATTCAAAAAAGATCCTAAAGTCTTTCTGTCTCAGAAAGAGGAAAGCAGCGATGCTGACACCCCTATACCCTTTAATAAAAGGCAGTAACCACTTCGTTATTTTCTCCTTAAGCTCAATCAATTCCACTTGCTGCTACAGAGGAAGAACAAAAAAAACCCCACAAAACAAAACAAAAAAATCCACTGTTCCACTCTTTTCCAAGCAGCCCTATCTTAGTTAAGGCATTTAACTTAGGCAACACTCGGGTTTCTCACAAGGACCATGACTGATCTCTGCACAAGGACACAGCCAGAAGACGCGAAGAGACGCTCCTGCTCTCATACCTGTGCAGGGTCTGCAGCATCTGGCTTAGGTCCAAGATTTCAGCAGAGCTGGCAGAGTAACTCAAAGGAGAAGAGGGCATTCCACGGAGATGCTAGCTACGGAAGCAAAAACCTTGTACTCTGAGAAGGGATGACTTCCCCTTCTGGGCGGGGAGTGAGCAGCTTTCTAGTCTTGCAAAGTCTCTTTTGTTTGGCTACTTGCAGATATAAGAACAGAGCAAAACAATGACATCAAGAAATCTGAAAATTAACCGGAAAATGGATTATTTGGTTTGAAAAATAAGAAAACACCGATTGTGACAGATAATGAGTTGTCCTTCTTTCTTGGAATGAAAAAAATAGCCAACTGCAATATTCTAGGCTCCCCATGAGAGAACACGAAGTAAAAAAAAAACAAAACAGAACTGTCATATATAGAATAAAAGACGACTGAAAGAAATCCATTTTGGAAGAGTCATAAGGAGAGTAAATTCTTACGATACTCCCGAGATAAGACCGGCTGAGGTACATACAAAGCAGCGACAGCGTGCGTGGGGAACTGACGAGCAGGCTGTCCGCTGTACTGCCGATGCCGAGGACTGACGCAGACCTGCAGAGGGACAGGAAGAACGCGCGGAGCAGCTACCAGCATCTGAAGCACTCCGCAGCAGGTTATCGCGTGACCTAGCGCTGACCGCGAAAACAGCTAACCACCGCAGACGATCCGTAGAGAGACCACGGAGTGAGAAAGGTGGCTGCAGCATTCCACGTCATCTGTGCAGAGTGGAAAGAAACACCTACGAATCCACACCAGTCAAGTTCAGCGATCTTCGGGGAGACAACGCAGCATTACGCAGGCTTGCGTCCTCAGAATTTAGTCCAGTATGTAAACGACAGTATTAAACAAAAAGTTTTGCTCACTCCTCTGAAATAACCACAAATGTTTTAATAGGGAAGCAATGAAGTAAATACAAGATATATTTTCAAGCACTCTTTAGAAGGAGTGATCCCTGTGTGAACTGGTGCCTGATTTGGTATTACTATTAGAAATCCCTCTTCTTTGAGAAAACCTCAAGTGTAAAACTCTCTCCTTTATGTAATTATAATATTGCAGCAACATACTGGAGCAGCATGAAAACAACTTGTGAAAACTGTCGGAACTAAACATCAGGTAATTCCAGAAGACAACGAAGCCACTTTCTGTACTGCTCCCCGAAGCAGCCACATCCTCAGGACTTCTGACGCTGGCCACTCTGATTAAGATTAAAGGAGAACATGAATGTGTCACAGACTATGTAAAAAAGCTTACGGATTTAAAGTTAGATGTACCAAAGGAAGCGTTAGCGTAAAGAAGTACCCTGCCAACCACCACACGTGTACAGGGGAGGTGTCTCAAAAGCCAACTGTACCTTCACAGCTTTGCCTGTGACTTTTTCGTGCTGTGCGTCCCATGAGCTTTGCACATTCCCTAACTCGATGGCGGGCAGGAGCAGCAGACTGGTGGTGACAGCAGGGCTCGCTACCTTCGTCGCCTACACCGATTAAAGAAAGGGTGACCAGCTCTCTCCCTCCTCTTTGTTTCTTGATTTGTTTCCTTAAACCAGTATACGCAGGCCGAGAACAAAGGAGAGGTTACTGTCTCCAGAGGAGCTGTGGAAAGAGGTGAATTTGTACATATAGCCACAGCTGCGTGACACGGCAACACGTCCTTCCTGGGTAGAAACAACGCTGTAACACAGACGGTGCGGTGCAGTACCGTGTCATGTCACAATAATCGATGGCGACTTGCTCTACTGTTTAATTTTACGGGAAGATATTCCCTCTACGCTTCCGCCTGAAAGTCAGATCAACACCTAATAAAATTAAGAAGCAAGCCAGAATTTCCAAATGGCATGGGATTGTTCCTCAACCTCCAGCTGTGCTGAGATCATAGACAGCATCACGCGTCACAGCTGGGCAGACACCTTTCACATGAGAAAAAAACCCACAATTTTATGGAAGATATGTCACAAAGACCCTAATCTGAATTTTAATGACCACAACAGACCTGACAAAGCGTTTGTTCAACACTGCCTGAATGCAATTGCTGTTACCTATCAGAAGTGCGGAAGCAGACATGCAATTTAGTTTTTCATGTATCTGGGGGCGCAGTTACTTCTTCCCGTTAACCTAGAAATTACAGCATTTCTGTGGGGAAAAAAAGAGAAAAATCATATATATATATACATATATATATGAATTACAAAGCTGATGACTGCTTGATAAGAGGAGCCAATTTCAATATGAGAGAAATTTCATGGGAACTGAAAGAGCAAGACTGACCTTTTGTTTTAAGTAGAAAAACAAGAAGATGGAGTTTTGTTCGCATGCTTCCGTACCATCTCGCTCTCATGGACCGACCTATCAGGTAAGGAAAATCACCAAAGCTGCCAAGAGCATAAGCCTGAAGGTGGCCTGAGACGGACCTGCCTGCGTGCCTGACGCGCGAGGTGAAGGTATTGTCTCTCTCTACAGACCCTGAATCACTTCTCGTGCTACAAAGAATACCGCCTCCGCGTTTAACCAGAAGTACAACATTTACTCCGAATCCCTCTCCATCCAAAACCTGTTAACTGTGGTAGGGGGTTGCAAGGGTCTCCGAGTTGGCACAGACTTTGGTCAAACTGTATCCATGTCCATCCAGTTCAATAGGAAAACTGCATGAAAGCTTGACGAACGAGCACATTGCAGTCAGCGGGGCTGCAGCAACGTAAACAGGACCCAAATTTAACCCACCCAATTTAGCGTCGTACTGCAATGATATTAAAAAGGTCTTTAAAAAACCCCAGACAGTTGTAGGTTACCAATAATCTTGAGTACTAAAGAAGTTGTCACTTACCCACGCGTAACATAAAACGTTGCTTAAGATACTACAGTTATTTCCTGTTCTAAGTAGAGAGAAGCACTGTCATAGGTAAGACAAGGACTTTTACCAGCAGTTATTCCTAAGTAAAAGTTAGCTTCGAAAGTCCTTAAAAAAAAAAAAAGAATCTGAATACAACTGTTACAGCTAGAAAGTCACAAGTATTTGTAAGTTCTTCAAAAGCTTTTTGGATCTTGTGACTAGAATAGTTATAGAAGTAATTTTTTCTATTTTCTGTAATACAATAGCACGTTACAAATCGGCAAGCGCAGAGAAACCGCGCGAGTAAAATTCACCGTCTAATTGGGCAGGACTGCAGTAACTCCAAGAGGGACTCAGCGAGTCAAACAGAAGCGGCTCCTGCAGAAAGCGCTCCTCCTGCCCTCCAGCGCGAAGGCGGAGCGGTGGTACCGGACCCAGTGGACAAAGGGACGAGAGGCGTTTCTTCTGGCAAGTCAGAGGTGTCCCATGTCGGATCACGACAGTTTTTGCTAGCGTACTGTTTGAAAAAGGACGAGAAGACAACCGCACCCCACCACCAGCCCACACCTGAAGCCATTTTCTGGTTTTTCACCCGGACCATAGAGCCAGCTGCTGGAAACCAAGTAAAACCCGCAGGTCTGACCCAGCCAGCTACCTTCATTTTAGATCCAGCTCCTGATCTGGCCATCCTGGAAGGACATCGTTAAGGGGCAAGAGCAAATTACAAGTGGTTGTGCGGGCTGCAAAGGAAAGCAATAGACCTAGGGATTTGCAAATTTTAAGAGACAAATACTGTTAGAAAATGATAACCTTACTCAAACCAACAGGATTTGTGTACAAGACTGATAAATATTCTGAAGTGTTACAATAAATAGCACACAGCTGTAAAAACAGTTAAATAGCTGCATTTTCTATACCGCAGTACAGCAATAGAAAGTATTAGCTTCTCAAATCACAACCCGCTGAGTGCCACAGCAGGAAACAGAAGTGGCCAGCTAACCCGCCTGTTAGGTACACGCCGAAAAAGCAGAGACGGGATAGACAGTCAAGGAAAGAGCACCGCGAATGGCATTTTATTGTACAGATGATATATTTTTCCCAGGTAAGTAATCTTAATAAAGTAGTTAACTGTGAGTTTTAGCACCTATCAGTTAATAGCATTAACTATTACGTTAAGATACACATTCCTCCGTTAAAATTGCCACTTCGAAAAAGGCAGACCTGGACGTACTGGAAGTCTACTGGTGCAGCCGCTTGAGCAGTGACCTGCCGGGGCTACGCTGGCAGGTGTCCTTTTACATCCACCTTCCAGTTTCTCCCTTCTTTGAGGGAAGCTGCTGGTTTTTCAAGGGAACATTTTTATCTTGACGTTTCCAATCACACGCAAGTTAAGCGTGGGCGTTTATAGGGGAAGATTCAAGTAAAAACGATCCCCTTTAACGATCTGAACGTTCTGAAAGGTAAAGAGATGGCTCTGCAGCTTACTAGCGTTGTGGAGAAAACCTGTTATTCACACGGGAGCGCTGAATGAGAAATGACTTTTTTCCGTTCGCGTAATAGAAACTAAAGCGTTCAGCACTACCGGTGAAACCAGGAAACGAATCTTTTCTGTAAACGATGGATCGTGGTGTCGGACAAGGGTTTTCGGAGAGCAAACACATGGAATGGAACAGCTAGAGAACGTACAGTACTACTTACTGTAGGGACAGCTGGAATTCCTACTAATCTTCGGCTCACCAAAAATATACAAGATTTAAAATGGAAATCTAAGGCACACAAAATACCATAATGATTGGATGTATACTGTATATTACATAGTCAAGAAGCATAAAACTGCTGGTACAAAACGATGGCATAATATTGTTTTTGTTTTTTTATTATTATTTACAATCCCTTCATATCCTCTATTTGAACTAATAGTAAGCTTTGAACTAAAAGTTGCAGCATACCCGGTTTTTACAAATTTTACTTAAAACAGGTAAGATACAAAGAAGGGGTTCAATTCGGCCGTCCTCTGCCACCAACGCTTTTGTTACTTCGGCCAGGAATCTGCAGAATTGAACCCAAGGTCGTTACATAGTGATTGCTACTTCAGACCTCGCTCCTGCAACCGCTACACGTGTACACGCTTCCACAGGAGAACAGTCTCGTTGATCTACAGCCGCATTGAAGTATCTGTAGCACCAAGGTCCTTAAACTGGCACTATGTGTTAAAAATACGATTTACGTACTTTTCGTACCGAAACTGTAAAATATAGCGCTTACAGTTCAACTTTTCAAGGAAAAAGCACCTTGTCTAGGTTTTAAATAAAGCAGATCTAGAGAGCTCGCGTTCCTCTGTTACAGCACCACTACATTGAATACATTATCAAGTATATTATCAGCATATTTGTGCACCGGAAAACTCTGACCTCGTTACACCTACAGGTTTCCCAGGCGGGGAGGACTCCAAGGCAGAATTAGGGTACAGCTTCGTCCCTGGGGCCTGATCCTGCAGCTCGCAGTCACGAGCGGAGTCCTGGCTTGAGCGGTCCTCCCGGCTCTGACCGGGCAGGTGTGGCCACGCAGGGCTGTTCTCGTGGAAGAAGTTGCAGGATGAGGTCGGTCCTTAGCTAACATTGTCATTTGGTAATTTGTTTAAATAAATAAGTTTAAAAAAGAAATACACAGGAGAGGAGAATCAGAAAGAAGAATGGGATGCTACAGTATTTAAAAGCAACGGAGTGTCTGTTTTTCCTCTGGTTTAGCAAATATCCGTTTCATGGTATGTCACTTTTTCAACAGAAGTGGAGAACATAAATTTCATATGCTTGGAAGGAAGAACACAACCCTTTCTCGACACAAAATGTATAAATCACTTAAAAAATTTACAAAAGATTTTTGTAAAAAAAAAAAGAATGTAGAAAGCTGGTGAATATTACAGGTGGGTTATTCTTAATGAAAAATTTGCTAAGTATTAGAAATTTCATACTTTTCCAACACTTCCTTTGTATTTTCCCCAATTTTTTTTTTATGTTTTTTTCTTCCCAGAATAGAATAAGGCAACTCTAGGGGGTGTTTTTTTATCCCAAAACAATCCTACCCCTGAGGCATTCGGAACATTTGGTTGTCATGTGAACTTATAATGCTCCAAACGAATGAGACTTACGCACTTATTGCTCAAAGAAATCTTAACAAATGCTGCCTTTAAAAAACCAAATAACCTTCATAACTCCCAATAGCAACACACGTATTGACAAGACGTCTCCTAATTTCATGTTTGTACACTCTCTTGAAAATAATAAAACGTTTCTGTGTTTTGTAACTGTTGTTCGTACGCGACATAGAATCTTGGATGAAAAAGGGCAAGTCTAAAAACAATCACATATGCTATTAAGCATACATACTGCAGCTGTAACAATATGGAACTCTACACAGCAAGAATAAAATGATTTCTTCTGTAGAGTATGCACAAACCTTAGACAATATGATCCTTATACTATACTATTTCAAGTTAATTTTAAAAATAGAAAGTGCTTTTAAAATATATATTTACAGCTTAAAAACAACTTCCAGCCATCATTACCAATAACTTCATTTCATACATAACAACAAATCTAGAGAAGACAATTCATTGGTTTTCTAAAAGATTCATCTGTAATTTGGGCTATACAGCAATGGTTGGAAGTTGTTAAAGCAATGGCACCATGAAGTAATAATTCAGCTTATTTATTTTTAACTGGTTGATGTGGTTAAGCACCAAGAGCTGTGTAGAGCTATTACTGTATAACTTGATTTAACACCATAAAATGTGAACCTGTTAAAATCCCTATAAATGATTTTTGTAGTAAACAGACTTGATTTAAAGCACCAAAATATAAATTCCTAAAGGTAATAAACTGAATGATTCAATCAAGGTTAATAACCTAAACAAAATCTTTTTTTTTTTAGAATGTATTAAAACTATACAACTTTTTTTTTTTTTTTTTTAAAATTTGCTTGAGCACCCCCAAATGTTAAAGTCACAGTTTAAGAAGAAATCCCCCCCCTTTTTTTTTTTACCTCAGCCTTAAAATGGTTGAGATGAGCAAAGAGTAAACGACACCAGACTTGTTCTTTAACAGCACCTTAAAGAAACACTGTGTAACACTGCACCGAGAGGAGGCGTCTGACACTAAAGCCTATGCCCAATGGTTGTAAGGCCCTGCCACTCGCGTGAGGGCGTAAGAAGAGACCGTTATTACGTTATCCTTCGTTACTGTTAATGCTCTGCGCGATGGAATTTGGTTGAACTCGTTGTCTTCGTAAAAAAGATCTCTGTTTTCACTGGTTTGCTTTGCTTTCCTGCCGCTCGAGCTTAGTTGCGCGTTCTCCGTTCCCAATCTCTCCGCTTCTTTTTCTTTTTCTTTCGCCCTCTCCGCCATCTTTGCTTCCCACATGGCTAACCCATGTTTTGGCTCATTTAAATTTTTGTGTTGGTAGAAAACTAAGGAAATTCTTGTGGGATGATTGCGGTTGGGTTTTTTAATAGGTGTGGTAGCGTGGAGCTCACGTCTCGCGCATTCAATTAAGATAGAACCATGAGAAGGTGCCACAGCAACCCCGCCAATGTCATCATCCAAGAAATTGTGCTCGCTGTCTGACCACATTTCCTCAGCTTTTTCTTCACAATCAGTCGGCTGTCCCAGTGCACTGTTTTGCTTTTCGTCGACGCAGTCAAAATCACACATCTGTTCTCGATGGGAGCTGCCCTTTTCCGCTGGGCATCCGTGGGAACAGTCAGCTTCGTTTCCGACCGCATCCTTTGCCAGAGAGCTTAGCGGTACTGACGGATCACAAGAGCCGATCATCTGCGAAGAAGGAGAACTGTCTAACTGAAGCTGACAATTCTGTCTGTCGGGCTGATGTTCAAGTATAGCGGGCGGGGGGTCTTTATGGGCTGGGGGGCCTGGAGCAGTGACCTCTGGAAGAATCGGTGGCACACCATTCATCTTCTCATTCAGCAAAATTCCAGTATAATCTTTGACCGACACATCAAAGTTCTTACAGTTAACATAAGGTGTCACGTGAGGTTGCTTACTACTGCATTCAAAATACCCGTAGGGAACTGAAAAATCTTGTTGAATATTAGTCACTGCTGTTAGGCCAGGCTTATGTGCTAACGATGAATAAGGATGTAAACTATCCACCTTAAAAGGGGAGGAAGCCGTATACTGTTTTAATAAAGAGCAATTTTTAGTAGTGTTTGAAGTATGTTTCATGGCATAGAGGTGATCAGAAGTCTCCGTTTTTATTCCAGGTTTTAAAGCATCTGTTTTGTTCCCTAAAAAAAATGCACACCAAAGTGTAAGTACTTTTCCCCACGCGGTTAACGAAACATACCTTTTCTAATATTTGCATGCGTGCTTTCTAATACGCAAGATACACGCGACGGCTAGAGACTTTTCGAAACGGTTCTTTTCAGCTTTTAAGGGGTATCTCTATGACCCTAAGTACATACCCAAGAACCTTGCTGCATTAACGCCTTAACCTCTTCCAGCCAGACTGTTGGTATATAAACCAGAAAGGCATTTCACAGAGGGATGAATAAAATAAACAGATAGAACGAAATAACCGCTCAGGCCCGATTCACGCAGCCCAGCTCCACCCGCAGCCAACTGCCGGCCTTCGGCGCTGCCCAGGCTAGCAGGAAGCACCCTGGACAAGCTTTTACATCATCGGTGAAATTTAGTCTGCCTGAAGTGAAGCCTGTGAAAAACCCAACATTCTTGGCTGCCTTAACCCCATGTTACGAACGAAGGAAAAAGCGTGCTTATAGATCTCGTCCATGGCAGCAAAAAAACGTTACTGACTCACAAGGATTTGTGCATTAGCAAGTAACTACTCGGAAATTGCCTTTAAAATAATAATAAAAAAAGTATCTGCCAACACACTCCAGGTAAATCCATCCTTACAAAGCTACATCACATGATTTGGCTGTCTACCATCTAATTGCCACACGTTAATTACTTCACATCTTTGTGGAGACACACTGATTCCATTTGTGCCAGCTCCCTAACCAGTTTCTACTCATGGCACCCTGCAGTTGTGCCTGTTTGTGGAACAGTCTCCTCCAATGACTCGTTCTCCTGGGGGAGAAGTTCAATCCAGAGTCCACCGGAGTAATGGGAAAGAATTCCCTCAACTTCGATGGGCTTTGCATCGTGCCCTGAAACTGCTTTACATGTGTTTTGCTGCACACTGGCACCCCGCAGAGAGCTCTCACACGTTCCCATCAAACACCGTCTCTGTCAGTGTTTCTTCTTTGTTCTGTAAATACACAGAACATTTAATCGCTTTACTGAGTACAGAAGAACTATTCTTTCTTCTACGCCATCTTCTAGTAATTTGTAAATAGTGACGGATTAAAAAACATCCTTTCAATAGGAACGCAAAAAAGGCAAAGTCAGAAAAGTGACGGACAGGAGAGTTAGTGTGCAAATACTGAAGCTGTGGAGAGGAAACCGCATCGACTCTTTAAAAACCTTTTCTATGAAATCAAACCCAAAGCACTTCATTTAATTAAGAACACCCCCCCAGACCAAGGCCTTCCTCCAACAGATGTGAAACACAGCATTGGAGAACTGCTCTTTCCACCCTCTCTGAAGAGACCCCACATTTTCCGGAAATAGGCTTTAACAACCCACGGCACTCTCAAAACGGCCGTGGCTCCAGCAAGTTCCCCATCTCTTGCCAGAAGCTCTTTGCTCTGCGGGGCGAAGTAGCAGAGATTAAGAGAAGCCACTTCAAATGTATGGGTAGAGGGGAATCGGTAAGGGTTCGGATAAGGAGGCACTGCTCCCCGGGAACACCTCCTGTTCAAACAGAGCCTGCTGCGCCTCCACTGGGAACCGCTGCCTGGAGCGCTGCTCTGCTGTGGCCAGCTGAGCAGCTGTCTCTCCGCTGGCGGTTCATCTCCTGGTTCTATCCAATACGGGCCACGAAGAATCACTAGCATTTAGAGACAAAAATACCCCTTCCGTCCGTAACGTTTATTTGTGCAGAGTGACGTGGTTAAACGACAGCACTGTATAAGGAAGGATGCAAGGCCTCCATCTTTAATACACATTTCATAACAATTTCGGATTTCAAAGGCTCTCGGCAGTAGCACAAACGTAAAAATTTACCAGTTGTGCTGCTTGCTGTTGGCGAAAGGTGCGTGACAGCTGCACCCTACCTAATGCACAGAGTTCCTACACAGGACTAGGCACAGTCGAGAGTCAAACTGAGCCTTCACATACGCACGCTCTACACCGAGCCGACTTAATCTGTCGTCAGCACTCAGGCGGTCCGCCTCGCCACCATCTTTGCTGCCAGGTAAAGACAGTAAAGAGGACAAGAGCGTCCCTTCTTACGCCTTTTTAATGTCCAGTCCCCCACCTGGTGAAGACACGCAGGTTAGAGGAGCCTCTCAAGCTTTCCAGGCTTTCCAGCGGGGGAATACTGCAATGGCTCTGAAACGACGGTCAGGTCTCTTTCAGGAGAACATACTGCATCTACGCAATGGGCCATACGGCACAGCCGGCCTTGTGACTCCTGCATGATCCTCCCAGGCTGCTCCGAAGAGCGATAGCCTCACGTGGCCAAAAACATGACTGACAGTATATACCACCGTTACCTAATTGCACGTTCTCCGTATCCTTTTTAAAAAGCCAAACCAAGATTCTAAACTCTTGCCCTCATTAGTAAATCGAGGCCTATACGTGACATACACCACTTACCAATACCTTTTCCTTTACAGCTAGAGCGTAGCTAAGTATTCTTTTGTTCTTACATTAGAAGAAAATTTAATAGCAATATCTGACCTGCTTAACGCTCTTTTAGCGGTACTTTATCCACTGCTTGCTTAAAATTATAGTCAGTATTTTTTTCCTCCCTTAGTAGTTTTCTATTTTTTTTTTTTTAACTGTTTTTCAATCCTTTGTCTTTTATCTTTAAACGGAGCGACCAGAATTGAATGCCACTACTGATGTGAAGGGATCCCGATTTAAAGAATCGATTGTTTCCTCCAGTTTACCATCGGGAGTGACTACTGGATAGTCTCGTTTCAACTCCCCCATCTCACAGGCCCTTTGATTTTGTTTTCCTGTTAAGCCTGACAATCTCAGCTAGACCCGAATTGGCCATTCCTCAGGACTGAAGTGATACCCACTGCTGGCAGAACAGAAAGAACCAACCCATGACTGATCCCCTGGAACTGCCGAAACACTAGGTGCCCTTTGCAAACCCGAACTTCCTCTGCCACTCCTGCCCAGGTAGCGAAGCCTCTGTGGAACTGTTCACGTGGCCAACCGCAGCAAGGCGTGCCGTCGGCAGATTTGGGGATTAGTGTCGACATCTATTTCGAGGGATTCCACTACCAAAACTTCCAAGACAAAACCTGCACTTTTACGACAAAAACTAAGTATTTCTATTCACGTATTTATTTCTCCATCTCTAAACAACTTTCACACTCATAAAAGTATTTCTTCCTCACTCTGTGACTTACTTTTATCAGCAGCCCTTTTAAATTACTTTGCCAAAATACTTCAAGTCCAAGCGAGTTATGCAAGTTGGCTTGCTTACACAGTTATTTTATTATTTTCACATGTTCAAGGAATAAAGCTCTATGTTCCCAAGCAAAACTCTGGATATTGTAGCATTTGTCACAGGCCTGGTTTTCAGATATCGAAGCCGTGCCTGTTCGTAGCTACAATGTCAGGTACAGGCAGGCGGCTCGTTAGCTCTATTTCAGTGTTTCGAAACAACGTTCCAGTGAGATCAGACAATTTCAGAACTCCTTCCCAAACCAGAGCCCTCTAATGCTTCCAGGACTTCCAGTCCACCCCGAGCACTGATGGAAGTTATTAATCATTGCTCCAGAGTTATTGTTGGATGTCATCCTGGGCCAGAGAGTCCTTTTCTACTTGTTTATAAGCCTGGACTGTGTCTCCCAAACTTGCATGTAGATGAACTGAATGCCTGTCTAGTTTCCTAGGGGTGTCAATAATCCTGCTTTTCTTCTTCTTCTTCCATCTTGCTATATGCAAGGTTTATTGGTTGCCCTGACTCCTCTACTGCGACAAAGCAGGGTGCAGAGTACATATGATGAAAGCGTGCCAGATGCGTCAGATAAAAGGCAGATAGGCTACGCGTTAGTTCCCTTGATTTATCTTCCCCCCTCTAATCACAGAACTTAAATCCACGGCTTCCTCCACCTCTTCCTTCCTTTCTACTTCTCATTACCGCAAAGTCCCACGGAATAGTTCTATCCTCTGGTGTACCAGTCCAAAATCGGATCCCAGGTACAACAGCAGAATCAGAAGTGCCTCCGCATGGCTCAGCCGAGTCACGATTCCGTGCCGCGCAAACACGTACTGCAGCAGCAGGCCCTGGCCATAGCCGCCTTGCGGCAGAACAGACACGGCGTACCTTTCGCCCGGCCGCCGACAGGTTCCACCTCGCTGGCCCTTGCTAATAATATTTCAAGGAGCAATTTGAGAAGCGGGGTCTTGTGTGCAAAAACCTGGGGTTCTTTTGCAAACCTCCTGCTTTGCAGCGGCATCGACGCCGCTGATGGGAAACGATCATCCACTCAGGTGTCCGAGAAAGCCCTTGTCCTCCACGGTAAGTAGGTAACAGTGCTTGTACTTTCAAGTGAAAGAAATTCGTGTCTCTTATTTAGCTAAAGATTCCTACAACAGTATTTCAAGATGATCCTACTGCCATTATTTATTAGAATAAGGTTTATTAGAATAAGGGAACTCAGGAATACTTCGCTGGTGCTAACACGCCACCACACACTTATTTTTGGGTGATTGCCTGTTTTTTTTTCCTGTGCCAAGAGAGAATATTGACTACAATGACCTGCTCGTTAGCCCCTAAAATGCAGAACATACAAGTATTTTATAAAACCGAGTATTAAGGAGCTTCTCCTTCCCCTCCCAGGGGTAAGAGGCAACACAGTCTCAGAAGAGACTGGCAGAATTTAATAAGCACCACTCACCTAAACAATGCAAAGCGTTGCCAAGATTTTCTGGGGCTTCCGTTTTCAGCTTTACTGGTGTTGAATATTTTTTGTCTATCAATGGCTGCTTTTCAGTCGGGGTCCTCCTTGTGTCTGGTTTCTTTTTCTTTGTAGCTCTGAGAGGCTCCGCTAACATTCGTACTTCTCTGGGAAAGGCTGTGAGCACCTGTATGGCTCCAGCTTTGATCTTCGCTTCCAGTCCCTCTTCGGTGCCAAATTCATCCGTTTGTGAAATTTTGTAAAGAGGTAACACGTGGAGCTGCTCATCACTCGGAATCACCCCCACTCTCCGGTTATCTTCTTTCGTTAACGTACAGACCTGGCAAGAACAGAAACATTTACAAGTACAGCCACATACATAAAATACAAGAGTTATTTAAATATTTAAGCAGTCATCCTAGACTCGGTTGTTTTCTCACATTTGATGGCCTCAATGCTATGGGTCTTTCAAATGGAAAGATCTGACAAGTATTTTGTTTGATTCACGATGATGCAGAAAAATTACTGGTACTTGAAGAATAACACCAAGGCACACGTCCCAAAGAGGAAAAATGAAACCTTGGCTCGACTCGCACTATCCACAAATACATGCCAACCTTGGTAAATAATGTCAGCTGTTAGTATATTGCAAATTCCCAAGCATTCAGATTTTTAATATATATTGGATGTTCAGATTCATTTTTAAGGACTAAAAAATATGAAAATAATATTTTTGATTGAACAAGAAGTTTCTATGACACGGAACTGGTTTTGGTTTTTTGTTTTGGCTGGCAAATGAAAAAACCGACTCAAACGGCCCCTCATACTGCTCAGTATTTTCAGCAAATCTCAGCCCCAACCCTCTTTCCTCTCTCTTTTTACACACGGTCTTAAATTAAGACCCTTCCCCAACTCTGCCTGCCTGCCGTAATGAAGCCACGAGACCCAGCAAATGTTTGGTTTCTCTTAGGCCGCTCACCTACTTTCTCTTATTAAATTACATGTTGTGAGCTACTGGAGCCGAGGGGAGAACGCTGGTTAGCTCCACTTTGGTAAGGGCGCATCAGAAACGTGGGGAGAGAGTCGAACTTATCGCGACAGTTTTCTTAGTGTAATTTTTCCGAATCACTGCTGAAACCTTTGCAGTACTTATCATTTTCAGCACTTCTGGAGTTCCGGCCATTATTAACGTTAACCCTTCACCTTCAAAGCAGCGCTAAAACCAGCCGTGTGCTTGCTGGTTTCATTCTGTGCTTTCCCACAGTTTACAAGCAGGAGCAAGAGTACAAATCACGCCATTTAGTTTTACTGATTACACTTGTAAGAGACTACTGTTTTTCACAACAATATACTACATTGCTAGAAAGCCATGCATTAATACCACGGCTTAGTTAAGCTGCTGTTTCACAGGGAGTTACTAACTACACACATACAGGAATTTGAGCGCCATCCACGGATGAGATGATACTTCCTAATTGGAAACGTTATCATTCCATCACTGTGTAGGCTGAATGTGATGCCTATCATAAACAGTTAATCCAATTTCCCAGAATCTTGTCACCATGCCTAACATTCCAGGGGAGAAGAATAATATTATTATTGGGG
>VZTL01065702.1:17615-63753 GCA_013400535.1 Scopus umbretta | reverse complement strand
GGGGGGGGGGGGAAGGAGGAGCAAAAACCAAACATTTTTATTTTATAGCACAGCTTTCACATAAAGGCATCACACAATTATTTCCCAAATAATAAAATTACAGAATCACAAACTAAAAATCCTAAATCGATACGGTGGTGGTTAGGGCTTTACAAATAGCTATATGCAAAGCTTGACAGTTGCAGAGCAGCAAAAGGAGAAAATTTGAGGGGCACAGACAAAGGAGAAGAGCTTTTCGGGTGGCGTTTTGAAAGGATCGAGAGAAGGGCTCTGAAGAAGGCAAAGTGAAGGGGCGACCAAAGCTGATGAGTAGCGTTTACCGATGTGCTTGCTCCATGCGCACTTACCTCTACTGGGCAGCCTTTGGACTACGAGGAAGATTTAGAAAAAACAACAAGTTGTTCCGTGAGCAGCGAATGATGCCTGGTTCCCTACGGACTTCTCCGTCCCCGCGCTCCCCCGTGCCCAACCCCAGCACCGTTACCCCTGCTCCCTTAGGTTTCCCGCCACCACCTCCGCTGGGAAGCAGGGCCCGGCTGCAGCGCGGTGCCTCCCGGGCCAGCAGGTGCGCACCGACCAACCCGGGGCCGCGGCCGGGAGGACCCTGCCGCCCCCGCAACGGAGGAGCTAACCCAGAGCTGCCTCCCCCGCTTGTGAAATTTCACAACTTGGAACAAGAGGTTAAAAATCTCCAATTTAAACAACTAGGTTTCTGCAAGGTGCAGTGAAATCTGCTTGAAATTTGCCAGCAGATTCCACGTTCCTCAGGAAGGGTGAAAGAGGGTAGGACATACAGAGAGCAGGATCACACGTGACTCTCGGTCTCAGAAAGCCCAGCACACCCTCCCCTTTAACTCGGAAGCAAAAGCAGTCATAAAAAGCATGGAGGGGCCTATCTCCCGCTTGTTCTCATCGGAAACTGCACGATTCTCACTTGCCTTTTAAAATATCCTGTCCGACCTGTGTCTGGACCCATGCACTAGTCTGAAGGATGTCCAAGTCTTGAAGGTTCAATCCACTACCTTGCTTATTTTGAAAGCTGAGACCCTCATCCAATTTACAGTTCTAAATCATCAGGCGTTTCACCAGACACTTTCATGGAAAGCTGACCCTGTATTAGATTTATTCTTCCCCCTAAAAAGATTTACTCTTAGAAATGTATTAATTATCTTTCATCTGACTTGCAATTAGGCAAAGGCAGATTAGCTCTATGTTTTCACAACTCTTGGCCCAGGGAAGAGACAAGCAGAGACAAAAATCAAAGCTCGTACTGGTTGATGGAAAACCTGTTGTAAGCAAAAACGAGTACTTGTCACTATCAAAAAGCTAACACCCTCTTCAGAACAAGAAAACTAAAGAACTGTTTCAAGGAACTGAAGATGAGGGCTGCAGTCTATCGGCAGAACTATGTTGAAAGTATAGTCAATGCCAACACACAAAATATATCAAATACTGAGTTAGAATACATAAAATGAAGAAATTAATGTATATGAAAAATTCTGTTAAAAACCTGAAGACCAGTACACCTAACAGCCTAAATACCATGACAGCAAATTTAATGTCCATAAAATTTCAAGGTCAGTGTCCCCTCTAATAGATTTGAATGTAAAAGGAAGGACACAACAGCAAGTGGATAACTGCAAAGTTCATTCACAGGGGAACCAGCTATAAATTAAGGCCCTAGAGATAAGCTAGTGATTTACAGCTGAAGTAGAGTAATCCACCAAATGAGAAGCATCCGTTTCGAAAGCCAGTCTCATATTCAAATCTGTGCAAAACATTCCATTAAGAACCTTAAAGAGGAGCTAGCGCTGAGGAGCTAAAAGCAACATTTTCCATGTGTACTGATACTGTGCTGCGAACTGGCCAAAAGTCAACCCGAACGTGAGGAAATCATGGACTCAGTTAAAGCCTGTTTCCACAGTGAAGCTGTGTATCCTGCTACTCTAAATACCTTTTCCAGAACATGCGGCTAAATCATCCAGGATGCTCAAAAACCAAAGAAAATGTTGGCCAAGTGGTTTGTTTAGGTTTCCAGTGCGCTTGGGGATTCAAAACCATTACCTATTCTGGGTTTAGTGATGTCATGGTAAATCTTGCATATTTGTAAAACTTTTTTAAAAAAAACCAAAAAACCAAAAAACCAACCAAAAACCACATTAAAATGCACCCATGAACTCAAGGTAATTCCCGCCAATCTCCAAGGAAACATCTGGGGCCACACAGCTCCCAGTGCATTATCCTGGGGCTCTTTGATCTGCCTTCATCCTCTTGAACTTCACATGTAGGAATAATGTAGCCTTTTCCACGATGCTATAAGAACAGATGTTTTAAATTCAAGTTTCAGCCAAGCAGTCAAGCAGCCCTTCTAAACTTGAAAGATGGGAGTCGAGTTTCCTGTACTCCTCTTCCGCTGGCAGAGGGAAAGCAGTGGGCGCCGTTCGGACCTCCGAGGTGCTGCTGCATCGTCACTGCTTACCCTTACAAACACGAATGACGTTGCTGTTCCTTTGCAGCAGAGGCAAACTGTGTCGCTTTAGTGGCCTGTCACACCTCGAGTAAGCCTGCGTGAGTCAGTCAGAGAAGGGAACCCCAAACGCGTTTTCCTTTTGAGCCCCGTATAGACACATAGGAAGTGTCACCAGGCAGCATTCCGGGACCGTATGCTGTAACACGGGTACGGCGCGCAAACCAAACCGCTGACTGGGAGCTCGCCGGTTAGCAGGGTGAACTTCTACTGTTTCTCCACTTCCACCGTTTAAAGAGCTGTAACAAAAATCCTTCCTTTACAGCCCTGCGGGGTTCGTCTTTTCTAAGTGTTCTAATCTGAACCACCAATTTAAGCATCCAGTACTTCAGTAGCTCACAAAGGAAGCTGTGGACGTGGGCCAGAATGTAGCCTAACCATTCACAGAGACATTCTGTCACTTACTGCAGAGGCCTGGACCTAAACGCAGTGACTTGATGAGCTGTAACTACAGAAACACAGTTAAGTTACTGGAAAAGCAGAGGATTTTTATTTTTTTTTTAAATAAATCAGGAAGGTTTTTGTGGATGGGCTGCTGACTGACACTGCTGACTTCTGCTGCCAATAATAAATTTTATATGGTAGCTGCCCTCGGAGCATGGATTGATCTTCCTCCCCTTCTTCCACAGGGCCTGCTACAGACTGTGTGGCACCAACGACTGCACGGAATTGCAGCTGGTCTCTCTCCTTCCTCAAGCCCAGCAAAAAGGACAACGTGCCTCACAGGACGAGAAATGCCCATATACATGCTACAGACCTAGCAAAGCCTTCATGAAACTTTTTTTCTAGTCACTGTAAAACCCCGTATGCTGGCAATTTACACGGCTTCACACAGGTATGAAGAACGTGATCCTTTGCAGCTAATCCAATAAAGAAACAAAAATACTTGTATTTCACAGACTCCATTAATAACTATAAAGCTTTTATTTGCGTGTTGCTCATTTACAGCCTAGCTTCGTATCCACAAGGAACACTGCACCCTAACACTGCAGCTGTACCATACACCAGTGACCCCTGGGAGAACGTTAGAAGATGACAAGAGAGTCTGAGTAAAAATGGATGGTATATTTATTGACTTAAAGGTTCTTAAAAAACTCGATTCAGTGGCAGAAATTACTTTTGCTTCTTTCAGATAAAGATGCTGGTTTACACCTCTGTAGAACTGCCAAGTGTTTTCACTCCCCTACAGAGCACACAGGAAACACCCGTTTTTATTTTTAGCTTTTCTTTTCAAGCAGCTCAGCTAAATTCAGGGCATGATTTTGCTAGCCAGGAAAGATGTTCAGCAAATCAAATCTCCCATGGTAATTCTCAATTTTTCTAAGTTAAGACATACTATGCTACCTCGTATTTAGAGAAGACATTTCCAAGAGTGTTTCCCCCCGCTGCTAACAAAAAGGACAGCCTCGTTTCTTTTCAGAGTCACATACAAATAATGCAGCCGATCATCAAAACGTGTACACCTAGAAAAATACAAGAATGCTTTTCGAAAATTCTGGCAGAGACAAGAGTGAGGAAATTGTTACTGGCAACTCATTAGAGAATCTTTTAAGTTTACAGTAAACTCCACGCTTATCATTAAACTTATTTAAGTGCTTTGCTGAACTCATGTCTGTGTCTGGTTTAAATAATTTAAATAGATTGCTTTTCCTTTCCTTTGGGTGCACCGTGCAGCATTCCTTTCGTATTTGTGGTAAAAGTGATTCACCAACAACTGAAGGGAGAAAATGAGAAGGTGTCACTTATGCCATAAATAGTGGCGACAGAGCTGGCAGCATTCACAAATACCATCCTATAAGGTATTTATTTTAACCTTTTTCGTCTAGAGGAACTTCAGGCTTTACAAATGAAGACTTTTGTGTCAGAATAAGAAGGAAGGGAAGAAATCTTACTGACACCAACGAGGTACAAGACAGCAAGTGCACTTTGTACAGGCTTTAAACTCTAAGGTGTGACTACCAGTTAAAAAAAAAACCCCAAAAAACAAAATAAGAGAAAAATAGTAAATAAAGTTACAGATGTTTGAGGTTTGTAAGGCAGTGCAAATCATTCTCATTCTGTTTATTACCACTATTACCATTATTTTATCAGAAAATAATTATCTGTATGAAAGCTGTCACCTCAGTTAGATGCATTACTCGCACATGGTATGTTTTACAGACAAACTACGTCATAGTTAAGATGCAAATGACTGTCGTCGTTATTACTAGTGACCTATAAGAAATGAGAGTGTGTTTTCAACTAAGCAGCTAGCCAAAGCAGCTTCTGGAACTAGATGGGAATGCAGGAGGTGACCAGGAAGATGCTGGAGTCACACATAGTAATTTATTTTTTGTGTTCTTGCCGCTAGTTTTCCTATTTTATTACCAGATTTGGTTGTAAGCTAAAATTAACAACCCTCGTTTTGATCATCACCAGACTGATCTTGTTTGAAGGAAGCCCAGCATGTCCTATCAACCTGTCTGCACAACAACGAAATCCTTTGCTTTAGGTTTCCAATACGTTCCACTGTAACTGTACACCTAGACAGACTAACAGACAGCAGACTCCGTACATCCTATGAATCGGGCCCCCATCTTCTCACCGCAAAGGCTGTACATACCTCATTACGTACCTCTGAACTCTTAATTCGCCTTCCAAATGCCCCAATTCAAGCATATAGACTGAGTGTTCATACTCGCAACTATTTCCCATT
This sequence comes from Scopus umbretta, assembly GCA_013400535.1. NCBI lineage: Eukaryota > Metazoa > Chordata > Aves > Pelecaniformes > Scopidae > Scopus > Scopus umbretta. The sequence continues at coordinate 58,531 of VZTL01065702.1, read as the reverse complement.
TATATACAGCCCTTTGTTGCAAGTATATTAAAAAAAAGAGATATCGAATCTAAAGAAAGAGAATGTCAGGTAGGCAATAGGTACTTGTACGAGTGAGCTGTCTGATGAAAATCAGACTCCAAGGCATAGTTTTCAGCAGTTCTAATGATTTGATGATGCTCTTCAAGCCTTACAAAATTTGGCAGCACTTCACAGAAAGACAATTTAAAGTTCTGGCCTACATAATGAGATGCCTTACGCAGGTCATAATTTTCCACGCTGCTTAGATTTGGAATTACTTGAAAACACACCATGTACGATCTGTAGAAAGAAAGTACCCACGCTAGCAAGCATAATCTGAAGCTGAAATAACATCAGATTATTGCAGATAAATATGCTTTCCTAGAACTATTCCCCAATGAATTCCTCATATAAAAAGGGCTCACTGTCCCTCCAGCCACAAGTTATGACTTTTCTGGGATCCAATATGGCAGAACGAGTAGCATACTCAGCTTCCGTTTCGTCTCTAAGTTAAGAGGCAAGGTAGCACTTAAAGTATTATTATTATTATTTTCAGAGTCCCTAAATTCAATTTCATTAAAAAGTATACCACGCAGTTTGTCAGGAAAAGGAAGTTGCACTTTGCAATTTGGGATCTTTAAGAGGTTTGAATTCCTACGCTTCAGAAGCTTTGAAGTGACTGCACTTACACACGAGCTTACTCGTAGCAACTTACTAATATTTTGCAAAGTATGCTTCCAGCATTTTCTTATAAAATATCTGCGTGTATGTGGCATTCAGTGCTAGGAAAAAAATATTAATCTATTCGGGACTCATTCCTGATGAATTCCAAGACCTGCTTCCATACTTTAAAGCAACAGACATTTGCCCAACATACAAGCACACGATTAATGTTAAGCAACTGTCCCAGTCATTTCATTTCTGTTACATACAAATGCTAAATGTTAATTATATGTGTAAACGCAATGTTTTATTCAATCACAGAAACGTAACAATTCAGTTTTCATTTCTAAATTAAAAAAAAAAAAAGACTGTTTCTACACAGGGATTTGAGATGCGTTTCTTTTTTTCAGATATGCATCCTCTGACAGAGAAATTTCTCTCAAAAGTTACCTCCACTGACATACAAGAAGTCATCCTAGCTATTTAGAGCATTACAATGCTCTGACTGCTACAAACCCCCAGATTGTCAGTTTCATCTTATCTTTTCTCTTTTGAGATTGCCTTTCTTCGCAGCTATGGTCTCAATTTCTAGAGGATCACTTTACTGAGTAATTCCCAGCTGATTTTCTCACCAGCAATCCAGCAAGGTATTTGGTACAACAACCACATCTGAAAAACCACAGCTGTGGGTTTTCCTCTCATACAGAGACTTAAAGATCATCGTAATCACCTGACTCCATCACCAGCCCCATGATATCACACTCTCCGCTTTCTGACTGGTAACTATACTAACATGAAGCCTGGTAAGCACACAGTGCAAGTAGTAGTGAATTTGATGAAAACTGAGCATGGGGAAGGTGAATTAATGAGTTTGTTTTGGCTCTTCCTCTACAGAAGTCTGTAGAACTCCTCAGTTAGACAATTATTTGACTTTGAGCATCAGACCTCTACTGTGGATAGCTTATCTGTCCCATGGCCAGTCCTCTCCAAAGGGCCCAGGTTCCTTAAAAGAATTAAGGTATTTTGTAGGAAGGATCGCTCCCATACCTTTCTCGAGCTGTTCTGGAGTAAGATGAACTTATGTCCCCTGTAGAGCAGTAATAAATAGATGCAAACAACATGGGAATTTGTAAATAGAAACATGCCATTAATTCCATAATACCTCAGAAACCTTCATGCAAATGCACCCAATAAATCAAGCAGCATTTTAAAACACACAGCAGTCAAACAGTAAACAGTACAAACAAGAAAATCCTATGTACATACCACGGTGCTTCCATTGTGCATGTTATGCGTGTCCTTATGGGCATGGGCACAGAAATCTATGCAAGCTGTTACACCAGAGAAAGGCCTACCGTCCTTGGATCCAAGCCGACAGTCTGGGCCCATGTGTTCATTTTCCACCTAGAAGTAAAATAAACTACAGGTACTTGGGACTGAAAGTGAGCAACCTGGAACCCCACGAGTCACAGCTGCACTTGTGACGGAATCAATGCAGCCAGTAAGAGTGACCAGAAAGCACGTACTCCCCTATGAAACATGCAACACTTAGGGCTGAATGGCAATAAGATAATCAGCTCAGCCAGAGTCAAAATGTCTTTAAATAATAAAAACATTGTATTTATGGTGATATCTGCAAGCCTTTTACAGACGCACAGCTCAGGGCGTAACTTAACCATCAGCTGAAAGAAGACAGGTGCAGTATTTTAAAACTAACCAAGTAAAGCAACCATTGTAAGCAAGCGAGTTCACCGCGTCTGTGAGGTCTGCAGCTTCTACCCGTGAACATACGTTGGGGTGTCATCTCGTTTTCAAACTACGTTGCCTGTTCAGAGCTACAGCTACACTAGCCGAATGTCACAGACCTACCTGGTTCTGGAAGGCTTCAGGAGCAAGCTTTTTATAAACCGGAGCCACATCAGTAGCTAAAGTTTGCAAATTGTTTTCAAGAAGTTCCTCCTGCAGAAAAAGGCAACATTTAGAGCGCTGTCATTTGCTTTAGGAGAATCTCATCCAGTTTAGAGATGCCTGACAAGTCAGGCTCTGTCTTGTATTTTATTAATCTGACTTCTGTTCTGCTACCCTTTGGCATCAACCATGAATAAGCTTACTTTTGTGTGACTAAAATACTAACAATTGTTAAATACAAGTCAACCAAATAACAATGGAGGATATCTGCTAGGGCAAAGAAACCCAGCACACAAGGAACTAACTTCTGCATCGTTTCCCCCTTCTGATACATAGACAGTCAAGGACTGAGGTATGTCCCACACAAAACAGAGGAAGTACCATCCAGGAGAGAAAAATGATACCACATTCTGAGTGGAGATGGAACCCCAGGTCTTCTTTTAGTGTTTTGCTTATGGGGCCTTAGCTTACATTGATACAGCCCTACTAAAAGAATCCCAGGTTTCCGCCTTCGTTTTCTTTTAATGGTACGAGTAACTCCCAGTAGCATTTGACATTCATTTCAGCATTTAGGGGGAAGAGGTATGTTTCTAACATTGCATCAGAACTCTTATCAGGAAGATGTAATACACGTTCTGTTCTTTGGAGGTGCAAAACTCAGGATTTTATGGAACTGTCTACTAGATTAGGAAGTAACATTCTTTTCCCTGGGGGAAGCCATATAAACATGGAACTAGCTAGGTGGGCTTCTATGTCAGTGTAACATTCAGGCTCTTATTTATAGAAACAGTCCCTAAATTCTTTTCTCAGATTTCTGCTTTTCCAGGAAAATCACCAACTAACTGGGGAAGAAACAGGTGGTGACATACTCCCTACTTTGTTTTCCTCCAAGGGCCAGGCTTTGGGGAGACAGCCACAGCTTCAGTTTTGCATACTGTATAGTGGCAAAAAATAACAGCTTATTTTATTTTGTTTAAAAAACAAAACAAAAGCCCCACACCAACCCACTTATCACCATATATTGTAAACACAATGTACATAAACATATCAGGATACTTTCACATTTTTCCATGTGATGTTATGTTACAAAAGGATACTGTATTTTTAACTCATACTATAGCCAGTTTATCATCTGTTGATTGCTACCACAGGTTTTTCTAAACTGCACTGACGGTATTGCATCCTTAATTATCTATCCTACATACTATTCTTACCTAGGTATATTACACCCTTAACCTCATCTCACTCCATCCAGTGCCTCAAATGATCCAAATCTTTCTGGACTTCGAACTATCTTCTTAATTTGCTATACCTCTAGCTTTATGTCATCTGCAAAATCATCAATATCCATTATTTAGCTAAAAGAAGTACCTGCTAGAAAAAATAATGACAAAACCAAATGAAGAGAAAAATTATTTACCAGTAATTTCACTTCTTTGAGATGCACTGACAACCTGCACACGCACTGCAAGTGCCCAAGCACCGTTATCGCCTACAGCGGGAGCCTTTTGCACAGCTGTAGGCTAAGGGTGCGCATGCTTCCCTCGCAGGCAAACAGTGAGGGAGTACCCGTGTGCTGTGCAACCCTCACCACCACCCCCCTCTCCCCGCCCCCCAGCTGCAGAATCCAAAGAGGCTTTAAGACAACTTCCATGGAAAAGGAGAAATGAGGGAATGCACTTGTAGATCATACATCTAGAAAGTGTCCTGGTTAAGTCATCTTCTCTTTTAGGCAACTGCTTTTACACTGTGGTAGAAGGCATTCTCCTCCAAAAATGTATGTGTTACCTGCCAAGTGAACAGGCGATGCCAGAGAGCTCTCACGAGTGGGCTATCATTTCTAGATGCTGCTGTGAATGCTGTTGTGCTTGCCTAAGTGCCTGAACGGAGCTCAGGGCGGCCATTTCACAGACTCAGAGGACATAATGCCACCAACAGAGCTGGCAGTCTCACCAAGTGTATTCTGATCAAAGACAGATCTATCTGAGCTCTCTCGTAAGAGATCCGGCACAGCCTAATATTTCATTAGGCAGTACATATGAAGGTTGCTGTCTTTGTTGATTTCCTGGCTAATGTTATTAAAAACATTAGAAACCTCCAGAGAAATCACATGCACAGAATGCTCCATGCACAGCATTACACAGGGGGAAAACCTAAAAACACAGGATCACAGAGAACAGAAAAGCACCAAGGAGAAGGAACAAGATTCCTAAAACTTAAGGATGCCCAATAAATACATTTTTCTATAAACTGAAAATGTATAAAATAAATTCCCTCTTGAGACAAGCAGGGCTGTTTTCAGCTTGTACTGCCCAAGTCATGTATTCAGCGAGAAGGGCAGAAGGGCCACGTGCGCTCCATTCTGCTGAGGCAGAAGTTCCCCATTTTAAGCGCTAAGGAAGTTTATGAATACCCGCGATGCAAGCGGACAGCACAACTCAGAGGGGACGGAGGGTTTTGCATTCATGCGCATATGCGTAAAAGATGCTCCATCAACTCTTTCAGGAAAAAATTAGGACTTGGGAGGAATATTTAGCTCCAGTCAACCAACTGGCATCTCTCTCTCCCAAGAAACAATTCATGTTTCGCATTGTGCGTACATACGCGCGTGTACGCTACACATTAAAAAACGCAAGAGTACCTCTGCTGCTGTCTGGACTTCAACCAGGTGGGTCTCTTCTGTAGCTGGCAGCAGCAGCAGAGTTCAGGAGCCGAGAAAGATTATCGGCAGGGTAACCCAAACAGAGAACTACATAACTGGCTGCCCTACAGCGTATGTCTCGTAAAGCATGGCAGATGTGCTAGTGAAGACATGATGCTTTTATCTAGGAGTTCCACAGGGAAGTGGGGTTAGAGACATCTACAGTCAGAACAACATGCACTTTCAAGTTACCCCAAGGAATACATGTTCATCAGGCAGCAGTTATTGGTTTACAACACCTTTATTCCTTCTTTAGAAAAATAATTCCAATGTAAAAAATGAATTTGGTTGGGTTTTTTTAGAGGTTACTTCACATCACCATATTTTCTGCGCTAGCTCAGCTTTATGTCATCACTAACACTGCATCATATTTTAGTGTATTCATTCCTTCAAGAGTGTTTAAAAAATAAGCTGTCCACAAAAAAAAACCACGTTTATTGTAGGTGGCAGACAGAAGACCAAGTTGTCTGCTGGTCAGACAGCAGTGTGAAAGCAGTGCAACCCAAGGTACAAAATTTTCTATGACAAGGCAAAAGGACTGAATCTCTGAGGTGCAGCTTTGGTGCTTAGGAAAACCTTTAGCTCTATTTTATACTTACAAAGGATTAACATTTCATACAGAGTTACACAGTGGAGCTAAACATGCATACAGAAGAGCATTTAAGGATAATTTTAGGGTATTTAAATACATAGTAAACAACACTGAGTTTGCATACAGTGGAAAAATTATAAATAATACAGTTACAAAACATTTAGTTGGGTGCCTGTGGGATAAGCTACACATACATGTATGAGAGAGAAGGGGTGGATATCCATAGATTTCTCATTCCGAAAATCATCAGACTAAGTACTTGGAGGAAAGCGAAACAATAAAATAAATGAAATAAATCTTACTTGTTTAGGGTCATCAGTGAGAAGCCTGAATTTCCTGGGGTTTTTGCTTCTGGCAAACTTACAGCCATTGAAATACATACTCCATGAACAGCCAAATGAGAATGACGCTCCACAAGTTTCTGGATCAAGTCCTTGACATGCACACGTACGACTATGAAAGGCAATAAAGGCACATCAAGTCAGATGACAATGCAGCTCGCTCTTTTTTTTTTTTTTTTTTTTAGGTCAATGCTATTTGCTATTTCTTTTATAATACATAGCATAACAACACAGGAATTTATAAAACACACTGTTTAACCAGATAGTTTCTGTTAAGGAAATGCTTATGTGTAGGGGACTAACCTTTTTTTCCCCATAACAACACTCTCGACTCCCCAAAGTCCTACTTCTGCGACACACGTAACACTCAGTTGTAGCCATATAAATGTACCCATGCTGCTTGATTTCCACTTCTCCAGTCAGATAAAACTTTTTATCAAGAAAACATCACTCCTACCAAAGGCTACCCCTAAATCCAGTAACTATTTTATTATGTACGGCAATAACATTAGCTCCAGATTGATCTAACTTGCAGAGTGGAACAACCCTACTTAGCCTGACCCTTTAAGAACACGAGCATTAGATTCAGGTCACTGTACAGCTATTAGAGTCTGCTTAAATGCAGGCTACCAAAAATCAGCACAAAGGCAGCACTGCTACAGAGCCTCAGTTGCAACATATCATCTAGTCAATTAAACTAAATTCCTCTCAGAGGCACAGAGAGCAAGATCCTAATTCTGAGTGTTCAATCTCTCGTTTATTTAAAAAAGTCACGTATCACCTTCTTAGCAGCTCTTCAGCATGGCCGTGCGTGCAAAGGGCATGCTGAATGTCTTGGGCAGCATGTGCAAAGCCAGGAGAGAAGTTCACTGCCACCCCTTCACCTGGGTGTAGCCTGTACAACTATTGCTCAGAGCCTGCTTGCTAGGAAAAGCCAGGAACTAAGTTTTATACTGAATTTTATACTGAAATGACACCTAGTGGTTTGTAATTCTAAATGAGCTTTTGCATATTTACTTTATTAGTCTTACTATTGACTTCTCAAGTTAGTTATTGCAGAACGTTGAAAAGACAAGACAACAATCATTTACTGTTAAAGTAACTTACTCTTCATTTAACGCACATCTACGGCTGGTGGGACAGCCGTATTTTCTGAGACTCTGCGTCAGTTCTTTGTACAGCGTGTCAGCCAGGAGATGAGGGATCCCTTCCCAGGCCAGTATGAGAATCACGATGACGGCAGTTTGACAGTGGTGTCCTGCACGCTGACGTACCAAGCACAGCAACTTTTCCTCATCACTACTTCTTCGTATCACCTGGAAGAATCATTTTGTTTATTCTTTGATAAGCGTAGGAAACACGTAACGTGTTACTCTTCTCTGGGACACGTAAAGCCTGTGAGAGTAAGAAATACTGCTGCCCAAAGAGTGTCCATCAGCAAGCAGGACTGCGACAGCATCACACACTGTTGTCTGGTGTAGAACATGATTTTGCGTTGCCTTTTTACCTGTAGAAGAAATAGCAGTACATTTTACAGGAGGAGGAATATTTTACGTGTTCTACACAAACAATAAAGAAGATGCATTAAGAGGAAAATAACCACTAGAAGGAAATAATAATCCTGAGACAACAGAGCCACTGAGAACCTAATGGTTACCTTGAAAATAATACAGAAAACACACTGCCAAAACCCGGAATGCAGGTACATAAATGCACATCACAAAAGCACAGGTATGCCTGCGTTAGGATGGTTACCACAGTTACATAACAGTACATACGATGGTTCCCTCGTTGCAAAGTCAGATGAGAAAGCTATGAAAATAAACTCTGTTCTTCATGAAGGAAGCAATGAGATTTTTCAGAACATATCCCTAGATGACCTACATTAAAGTTCTTAGCAGGGTGCTGAAGTTTTTTTACTAAACTGTATGATATGCAAAGCAACCTTTGTCAACCTTATCCATAAAACACAAAGACTAACACAGAGAACAGTACAATATACCACTGAGCTAAGGAAAGAAAAAAAAAGGAAAAAAAAAGGAAAAGCACTGGACAGCCTCCTCCCGCATATTTAGGGTTTTTATCACAATCTGAAACAGTTAACACTGTAAGACGACCAAAAAAATGCATTAAAGCTAAGTAATATGAGAATGCAATCTTTGGAAATGTATTCTTCAAGTATGTTTTAGGCAGCACAGCCTGTACGGGGCCTCCACCAAAGGTGTCAAGAGCTCAGCGTTAAGCTTCAAGCACAGTAGGCCTAGGACCTCTCTCAGGCACTAGAGGCTAAATCCTCATCCTCGGCTCTGCCGTACATACATAGGACGGGGACCAGCAAATCTCTCTCTTCCTTACTCCATGCTGACGGTGAGCCCTTGCGTTGCAGATATTCTCTGCCAGTTCCGTAGCAACGCACTTGCTCCGGGCAAGCAGTCGGTCACCCTGGCTTTCCACCCAACACCCCCTCTCCATCAGCAGAACTCCCATAGACACGTTACTAGTCACGGACTGTAATTGCAGGAAGGCAACCGAGTTTCACTCACTCTTTTAACACCTCCAAATATCTGAGTTTTCACACAGGCTCCCTACTGGACTGACGTCAAAGCTTCTTTGTTGCCAGACACGCAGCTGTCATTCGTATGTGACCCCTAGCCTGATCTGCTGTATCTAAATTATTTCAACTCATTAAAAGTGGGGACCAAAGTACGCTTGCAATTAATCTGCAAATGAAAAAGTTTGATAGTTGAACGGTTTCAGAGAGAATCTCTGCAGACTTAGCAGGAAGAAGCAAGCTTAAAGTCAATTTGTGTCAACAGAGAAAGTATCACCCTTCTAAAGTTAATCATACAGTCTTATAATCAGTTTTAAACTTAATGAGAAAATAAGGAAATGCATCCAAGATACCATTCCTCAAAAGAATTCTTGGTTGTGACTGACCAACCAGTACAGTATATTTTATAAAGAGAAAAATAATGCAACTCATTTACATTTGAGTGAGGTTGACAGAAAATCTATTATGGCTGATACAGGTTATTCATGCCAGTGTGAGTTTTACATTCCTGAGGCACCACAGTTCCTTCAAGTCAGAAAGAGAAGAATGTAATTTTGTTACTCAGCATGAAGGGTGATGCTTTTACTCTCTTTTTTGGGGTTTCTAGACTTTGTAACTTCAACAATGAAATCTGGTACCTCTTAGTTGCTCCATACAACATCAGGTCACCCTTTCTGAGTTCTCATGTAGTTCTAAACTGGAAATACAAAGTCCAGGAAAGGTGACAAACAGACAGGAAAGAAATTTATAGTTTCCCTTAAACTAACAGCACACTTCCCTGGAGTTAAACATAGCTGGAATTTGCTTCATTATGCATGTTGTAGAGAATGCAGTACTCTTACTGCACCCAAAACCATGTTACAATCCATCATCTTTCACACCACAAAAGTAGCTAATGGATTTATTAGTTGCCTGAATTTAATTTCTGTGGCTCTCAAAAGGCTACATTGTATGCTCATCTGACTACTACAGCTGGTGTGCTCCTGTCCTTTTGTTACCAGAGATAAAGCACCTTTCTCCCCTGACTGTTTATGGCCTTAGAAGAGCACAACTTGCACCAAAACAATCACGGTTCCTCCGGGCCCGCAGCCAGTGACAGTGCAGACAGCGCTGGAGCCGTGTTGCTTTTCCCGTATAAATTGATGATGCCCCTTCACACACTGTGGCTGACATGCTCAAAGCAGTAATAAACAGAGCCTCCCTTTTGTAATAATCATAAATCCACAGCAATACCGTACTCAGTACACAGAAAAGCACATTTGAGGAGGACAACTGAAAAGTATAAAATAAATTCAGCCAACAGAAACACCGTGTCATTCTGGACAATTTCACAGTTTTTCTCGTGGGGGAAACTGCCACTGCACTCCTTGACTTGGTGACCACTTAGTTACATTAACACTAATGTAACTCTGTCAATTTTCAACTTGTCATTTGTTTTCCAGTGCCTGACTACATCAAATAAATCTTTTGAACTCTGCAATAAATTACATGTATATCGTATCATATGTATATACATATTATGCTGAAGTAAAACTGTCTGCATTTGCTTTTGTTACTAAACTCGTGGTTATCCGAGTAATTGGTACAATCCACAATATGACTACAAGCTGTGTACCACTTATCAAGATTTTGCCTGGTGTTCTTACAGATCAGATTTCATACTATTTTTCTAAGCAATGGATGTAGTAAGGCTTTAGTTGACTGATCATTTTTTCAGTTACTCTCTAGCTGTCTCCGGTTTATTTCTTTATTTCTATTCCAGTTTCTGCAGCTTGAAATTACTGGGGATGGTTCCAAGACTTTTCACCCTTAAACATCCCCCCCAAACCATACGGTGTTTTAACCCACTACCCGCCCCCCTCCCGCCATTTACTTTATGGAAACATCACACTCGTTAAATTCATACAAGAGCAACATCATCTTAATGATGGCATAAGGACAGTAGCACAGACAAAATCTCAGCCTATGTTTTAGTTGACTTGATTTTCCTTTCAGCATGTATTTGACACGGTGTCCTCCTCAGTAAGGCAAATGAAATTAGCATACTGTCACAGCCACAGAGAATACAATAATAATGCAATTTATTAATCAATTCTTTATGCAATAATTTAAAATGCATGTTTATTTGCTATCGAAAGGTCGCAAACATAATTCCCAGTGTACTTACTGTTTACCGATGAAACACTGAGATGCCAAATATTAAGTTAAATATTTAACAAACAGAGCAAGACTGACTTTCCTCAGACTGTGAACAATGCACAATCAGCTGGCAAATCTTGTCTCCAAAAGCTGTTGGTACTACCCATGATTTCTGTGATGTAGCTAACAACAGTGAGAAAGTATGTCATTTAATACTTCAGTTTGCTTAATTTTGGCCCCTAGTGCATTTAAAAGGAATGAGAAAATAAATATTTGTTAACTGGTGGAACTTTAAAGCAAGCTGTTGAAAATGGAAGACTAAAAACTCTTCCCCTGCAATTACTTTTCCACACAAAATAACCACACCTTCTTAGTGACTCACATCGAAAAATAATATAATCAACAAAACAGATGTGTAATAAGTTTGTAAAGTATTATGTAACACTTAAATGTCATACGGTCGCCTTTTTGCAGGTACGTAGGGACAGAATATCTCTGAACTTGTTTTAGCAAGCAATAACTGCCACTGGTACCGAGTATCCATCAAAAGACTCCCACATTAACAATGAATAATCTGCTCCAGCTGCAACGCAGCACTTCTGGAAAACAACAGACCTGACAAACTCCTCCACAATGCTTGACTGATACCCATCAGCCCTGTTCTGCGCTCGCAATAACTGGGCATGAAGTTACATGCTACCCACTCCCTCACCTGTTTGCTAACGTAACCATGTCTAGGACAAAATGAAAAACAGGAACGGGACACACCTCCTTCCAAATAGCTTTCTTATGCCCATATGTATTTGGATGCACATCGGTATCATCCTTGTAGGGTGCTGATTTGGGCAGGATGCTCATTTATTTCGGTCATTTTCAAAACCAGGTTTTGTACATCCCTCCTGTGCTCTAGTTGGGCACCCACCCCTACTGCTTTCCGTACTGTGCCTGTTCTGCCTTAGTGTGGCTATCCATGTGTTCTTGTTTATGTGTACATCTAAAGACAACAGCAATTCAAGCCCAGATATCCTCAAATGGCTGAATCTGAGATTATCAGCAAGCCTTGAAGATGAGCCACAGCCTGTCAGCTAGGACAGAAATACAACCAACAGCTATTATAGCATCATACCACTGCTAAAACTGTTTCTACAAGTCACAAAGGTAGAAGTTTATCCAATTTTCTGAACAGAAAGCATGAGCCAACAACTAGAGTATATTTATTGAAGAAGTGTCATACGCAGCAGAATTTGCTCCAGCAATTTAGCAACAGGTTATGGGATAAACAAGAAGGTAGGTTAGTTTTTCACTCCCTCACATACAAGGATAGTGAAGAGACAGAAAGGGATGCTAAGAATTGAAGAATGCAAGAGCAGGACAATGTCAGAGGAGTGGACTGTCCAGCCTTATCCTCATAGTGGCTAAGAGGAGCTGCCTAGGGAATGAGTAAGAAAGGCACTCGGATGCAGAGATGCTTCTCAACAACTGCCAGGCACCTTCCAGCCACCTGCCAGCAGCTTGGGAGATGTGCTCTCTCCCAGCTTTTGAAGGATTATGGCCTTCTGTGCGTTTGTCCACTCACTTCTAAATCTATGCAGCATTTTACCATCCACTACCTTCCTGGGCAAAGCTTAATGCCAGACTATGTGAAAGAAAAAAAAAAATTACCTTTTCCCCGTGCTGAGCTCACCCCCTGATAGTTCCCTCTACTTTTCACATACGATGAAACTGTGATTAATAGACTGCTGTTCAGCTTTCCATGCCACCAAAGACTCCAGAGCACCCTGCTTTCTCCTCTTCTTTCTCTGCCAGGCTGAGGCTGTACTTCTACCATCTTTCCCAGTTCTGCACTTGCTTGAGTTGGAGGACCAGAACTGCACAGTATTCAAGACTAGGGGTGCAGCATGCTTTCTCAGAGGCATAACTATGTTTCATGTTTTCTTTATTCCTCCCCAGTAATTCTCACCAGTTTCTTTTGCTGTTTTCATCACTACTGAACACTGAAGCTGATGCCTAATGAACCATTAACCCAAGCAGTAACACTCAACCTAGCGTCCATCACTGCGTATATGAAACTACAACGCTCTGCTTTTTGTGTAACTTGATAAAGTGAATTTCATCTATTATTTTAGTGGCCACTCATTCTGGATCACAGGTCCTTCCTGCTCTTCATATTTGCCCCTCCTCTTCATTATCCTGAACAACTCTAGCATCAGCAGCTTGTCACCTCAGTGTGTCCCACTTTTGTCAAATAATTTCCAAATGTATTGAACAGCATCAGCAATATTATGCTACCAATAAAACCTGCTTCAGCTGTCCAAATGCTTGAGTTCTACTTACTTGAATTATTTCTTTTAGATTGTTGAAGCAACTCTCTCAACCCTTGGCAGGAGCTCTAGAACAAGGAATAAGTACACTGTGAATAAAAATTACTTGTTGTCCTTAAACATAAGCCAGTCTATATAAATTAGCACGTACATGACTTATGTAAGTAGCTAAGAGTCAGACTGCAGAAGCTCAGCATACCAGATGCTGAATTACCACATGGATGAGAAATTACTTGCCAATTTAGGATCACCAGAATACTTGTGTTAACTTTAATGTGATATAAACCAGACACCACTAGCAAATAGTACAAAATTTTAATTGAGAGTTAAATATGCTGCTATAAATTACTGGATGGAAAAAAACCAACAGTACCAACAAAAAGGTTCTTTTTAGGTTTATTTCATCTCCACATGGTTCTAGTGCAATACTCCCTCCAACCCATTCTGAATTTCTTCAATAAAATAGCTATGTCTCCTTTGCAGGATATCAGTAGTTGATTTTGAAGTGAGAACATAGCTTAACTGTTCAATGTAATTTCCTGAAATAGGCGACTCATTTAGAACAGTTTGGCTCCAAGTTTTCTAACCTGCAGATTTTGCCTCTGCACAAAGTCCATGTATGGAGTCCTCTGCGCAGGACGAGCTTCTCTGCTAAGCTACAATTTCGTAATAATCTACAGCAGTGCAAAGCGAGAGCAGAGTCCTGTTAAAACCTGCTGCTGTTCTAGCAGATGATGCTGTGTAAGACAGCAGGAGAAATGTTCTTGTTTGCCAGAGAAGTGAGTCTGCCTTCCTTCTGCCATTCACCCATACACACACACTAAACCACACTAAACTCTTTTCTTAGTAGAAAATGTTATATCCTTTTATTCTTGGCGTGTCTAAGAGATATTAAAACAGAATTAAGTTCCACTTCCCTAAATTCTCTCTTCTCGAGTAAGCAGACTACATCAAAAGAGTTAGCACAGAACAGTTACCGTCAATCACAATACTACGCAGTTACTTAGCTATTTTAACAGGAATATCACTGAAGTATGATACCTGCAATTGTCCACAAACAGCTTTTTCAACTTGCTACTGGAAGCAGTATGGTACCATTTACAAATGAGCAAACTGCAGTACATATAGGTTAAGTGATTCTTCTATAATCATGCAACCAATACGGCAGAAGTGAGGACAGAATTCGAGTCTCGACTCCCAGTGCCCTCTTACTCTCCTTACTCAGACTTCCCCTTCTGTTTTATTACAGGCAATGGTGTACTCCACTTTGTACGATACGGATGACAATAAGAATCTACTCCCTCAGTTTGTTCAGATATCCCATTTGTTTTAATTAAAGCAATGATAATAGCAACTTAAATGCTTGCTCTTTTGTAATACTTTCTTTACCTTAACATAGCTTTTTTGTATCATTTTTATGCTATTAAAGTATCTGAGTAGTTCTCCATACTAAACTATATTAAAACACTTATTTACTTCAGAAACCATGTAAAAGTTTCTAATAATTCTGAATCTCAAAACATTAGAGCACTTAAACAGCTTTACTTTGGATAGCGTTACAAACGTTTTGGTCCAAAATAAACTCCTCTAATTCCGTATTTAACAGGTATGCCTCCTAGAAAACAGTGAAAAGGGTGCCTGCACAGCTACAGTACCTGCTATGCACACTAACTTAACACAGTACAACATTAGGGCAAGAAAGTGATGGTCTAATACAACATTGTCCAAAAAGGTGAACAAAATCCCCACCAACCACCCTCTCTATGTGCCGAAATTAATTTCCTTTCAGACTTCTCCTATGAAGAACATGAATTTCATCATGAAGACATTTAATAAATGAAATAAAAGCTTGAAGTACAGTAAGCTGTTTAAAGCAGAATGGAGCTGCACCGTCTACTTAGAACTGCGGCCAGGGGACAGTCAGTCCAGGAGAACTTACTTTAAAGCCCTTTTCAAACATATTTCAAAAATTCCCCACTCTATCAGGTTCTAAACAGCACGACAGCTTCACTATCCCCTAGCTAGCAGTGCCGCACCCTATCTGCCGACCATTTCACTGTGAAGCAGCATACAGAAAATAAGCATCAGAGAGTCTGCTTACAGGTACCTGTCCTCTGACAGCTTGGTTGATTAGTAATGATCACCCACTACAAAGCACCTTGCTCATTCATCAGTTCATCTTCTTCAATAAATTACACCTCTTTCTAATACTAACAATAACTTACATGCAGAGAGCCTAGAAACTGGAGTAACTTCTCAGTTTTCTTGCTTTTCCAATTCTCATTTTCAACTGCTTTTTCAACGCAAGCTGAACTAGCAAACTGAAAAAAGTAATCTCTGCATCTGCAGAAGAATCTATTGTTATTAAGGCTCATTCAGCACTCAACAAATTGTAGTTTCTGGCATTTAGCTACACATTCCTATCAGTTCAATGATCTATAAAATCTTGGTTATAACAGTGGATTATCTAAGCACTACTTTTAAAAAACTGATTCATTTCAGTAGCTAATATTAGGTTCGGGTCTGTATAGGAATAATTTTGAATTTAACTATATTTTAAAAGTACTGGTAATCATTTTTTTTTATCCATTTTTATTCCACTCCTGTTTTTTTAGTATTTATATTTCCTACTAATATACAACCAACACTACAGAAAAGATAATAAAGATCTGCCAAGTTATAAAGACAAAACCCAAAAAGGGCGGACAGTACAGAAGTGAAAGAGTTTGAGAAACTACTTGCAAAAGGCATAAAAGGCCCATAATACTCTATTTTCAAACAAATTAGGGCCACCAGCAGGCTAACAGAATCTGGAGGGTCAACAGATCATCCAAGTGTTTAAAGAAAAAAAAAAAAAAAAAAANCAGCAGAAGGTGAGAAAAGAAAAAAAAAAAAAAAAAGAAAAAAAAAGGTGCTCAGAGAAGGTAAGGCTCAAGATGCAAAACCCACTTCTGCTGTGTTCACAAACAAGAAGTTTGGGAAGATTCCTGTATCGGAAACCTTCACAGGGGACAGCCAAGGATTTTTTCCTAAGTTAAAGCCCTGACAAAAGCGGTTATAGGACAATAGCAACAAAAAACCCCAAACTAAACAACTACCCCTGACCCCAAACAGTAGCAATTTGCCAAGTTTGGATGATACGCACCAAAGAAACTCAAGGATGAAACAACTGAAGTCTTAAATGTGACGTGCATTGGCTTGATTTATAATACATTAGTACGAGAGGGCCTGAAGATTACCAAGAGGATACCACTCTGTGAGAAGGCCTAGAAGAAATGTTGATTCAGCGATCACATTAGTCTGGTGTCTGTGTGGGGCAAAGCAGTGATCACACAGGCAACAGTGATGCACAGGGAGAAGTCAAATAAACTTTTCTGAAGTGAAGTCACAGCTCAGTCATACTGCAGGTCTTTCTAGATTTCCAAAAGCCATTCAGTAAGGTCCCTTAGTAAAGGCTCTTAAAAACCCCCTGATGTGTCTTGGGACAAATCAAAAGGCCACACATGAATAACTGGTGAAAAGACAGAAAACAAAGGCTGGTATGTCTCCGACAGGAGCTCTGTAGAACTGTGTTCAAGCTTGTGCTCTTCAACATGTTTGTTAAGGGTAAATAAAAGGATGACAACATTTCTTCATGACACTAAGCAATTCAGAGTAGTGAAGACAAGCACAATTTGCAAGCAAATGAAGGCGTTCATACTGCTGAGCGGGCAGTAAAGTGGCAGATAAAATTCACTGTAGACGTGCATGTTTAATGCCCATAGTGAAAAAATCCTATTTTTAGATAGAGATGGACTGTGAGTTAGCCATTACCATGCAAGAATGAGAATCTGGCATAGTGATAGAAAGCACTATGAAAATGCCAAATCACTGCTCTGCAACAGAGATAAAGCAAAAAACAACTGCCAGGAATTACTGGGAATAGAGCACAAGCCTGAAAACATTATGCCAGCATTTAAACTCCTAGCATAAGAGAGCAGGAAGGAAAAGGAGGAATAAAGATGACAACATTTATGAAAGGCAACTGAATACAGAAACACTGCCCCCAGCTCAGGGAATGACATAGCTATGAAATACTGGAAACTAAGCGAGTCTTCTGGAGGCAACTGCCCTGCTCTTACACCCTTCTGCTATCGGTCAGCGCTGGAGCCAGGGTATCGGCAAGAAGGACCTCTGCCCTGACCTGGCCTTTTTTATTGCTTCGTATCTCTTGTCTTTGTTCAGAGCTGAAGCCTTAAAAACTACATTGCAACTCTGAACAAAGACAACAGATAGCAATGATAGCTTAGTTGATCCAAGCCAACGTCCACTGAAACCAGGAGAAGGAACCCGTAGGAAATCCAGAAAACGTTAAGATGCGAAGCTGACCTCCTCTGAGGTCAGTGGCATATATCTTTGACTTCAGTGCAGCGGGATGATGCCTACAGTGAGTTACTCATGAACAACTAACAAATTCATAAACAGTTTCACACAAATTGAGGTAATTGTAATTTACCATCAAACATGCTGAGAGCACACAAAAAAAAACCCAACCCCACAACGCATCTGTTATCAGCTAAAGCACTGATAAAATAATGGGACTGATATGAGTCAAGTCACTTATCACTGGCTGGTGGTAGGAGACGCACAGTAAGATGAAACTTTTTATTATATGAACGGGCTACTAAGAATGACAGGCCAGTAATTTCAGTGCTTCAAAGGGGTTTTTTCTTTAAACTTCATCAAGAAGAAGTATGATGAACTTGAACAAAGGAAAAAAGCAAAAGAAATCCAAACAGAAAAGAAAGAGTACATTTACGCTGCTTTACATCACAGAATGGTAAGTTATTTTCTAATCACATAGTTATCACCTGCAGATATCCACACATTTGAAATCTCTGGCAAAACTCTACTAATTCTATTTTGACATAAAAATGAGACGATACAATTTCTGATGGAAAAAAAATCAGAGGTCAAGCAGTCTCCTTGCTGCTGCATGTAGTGAAAAAAATAGCAAGCTCACCTTCACCACACACAGTTAAGCTTATGTGGGTGTCAGTCTAATGCTTACACATAGAACTACCGCAAGGTTTCAAACCCCAGCTAGTATTTGCTGATAATATTTAGGTTCAACTAATAGGAGCATTCTTGTCCACACCCAGAGAGATGAAGTATCACCTTAAAATACAATACATCAAAAACCACAGAAGAGACAGATGTTTACTTCTTCTCAAAAGAAGACTGAAAGAGAAAAGATTCCGCAAGTTTATGGTAACCTGAAATCTAAGGAAGAAAACGTCAGCTCCTTTTGGGAAAGGAGTCCATCTCGGTAAATGTTTAACGCACCAGATGCATGTTTGAAGCAACTTAAGTGAAAACAATTTAGGAGGAAATCAGTATTATGAAATGCAGTCACTAACAGGAGAATGGATGGACACAGGTATTCTAGAAAGCCTCCTTTAATCTTAAAATGTTTCTAGTGAACCAATAAGACAAAATTATCCAGTGGAAATAGGGAAAGTGAATTGGGAAAAATAGTTCAATATATGATCAACAGATACATTCATTTTTTTCTTCTCGTATTTGCTTCAGCAGAGCTCCATCGTAGTGCTCTCACCAGCAAGTCTCTCAGGAGCCCTAAGGGCAATAGCTTGTCCATCTGCAAAGCAGAAATGAGTCTGTCCCAAAGTACACTGTAAATGAGTAAGTGAAAGTCTGTGCAGCTGACAGGACCTTGTGACTACAATCATCAGAGAGCACAGCAAACTTCTTCCATATGCTTTCAAACAAATTTCACAATTACGTTTCTTTTGGTTATAGCCAAAACCCAAATATGCTCTGTTATAAGGATTAAAATTAGCATTGCCAATGAGAAGTTAATGCAACACATTACAAATACCAACCCCAAAATGCGGATTTTATACAGGATGAAACAGTTCTACAGAGGAGATTTCAGTGATTTCCTTCCCTCTCCTGTATTCAACAGTCACACAGTAACAGCAGATTTGGAAAAGCATTCATCCTCTTTAGGTCTGAACTCGCACACAAAAAAAGTCACTGCTGCATGAAACAAGACTGGAACTTAAGGTAGATGAACACTGAAGCTTACTCTCGCCAACACTTCACATGCAGAAATGTGAAAATCTAACTAACTGAAGAGCAGGTCCCCATATCTTAAAACAGCCTTTTCTGTATGCCTCTGAGTGCTTTCCGATTGTCATATTGTACACACATGTTGGACACCTACAGCCATGCAGACAGACCATAAAATCTATCATTTCTGCTTTACATAAAAGACAGTATGTTGATACTGGCAACAGAAAAATCAAGGTTAAGAGTTAGTTTTAAATGCCTATTTCTAAGGTATTTCTAACTATTTCTAAGGTAAGATTTCTAACTCCTGTCCTCTGTTAAAACTGAGTGTTTTATTTAGCTGAAACACTGAGAAAAATCATTCCATTTTTTTGGGTCAGTTGTTTAGGAAATTCATTTTACCATCTTTCTTTCTTGGATGCTGATTTGTTATTAAATATTATCTGAAACAACATGCACATATGGGATTTCTTTCTGAAAAACTGTTTATGTATGGAGTATGAAAAACACATTTTTGACTGTTCCACACGTTAAGTAGTAAATGTTTAGCATGCAATACCATTCACGTACAATATGTAATAGCCTTATTTTTGTCACGTAGTTATAAATGCTAGTCTACCAATTGTACAGTTACCTTCATCATTTTTGCAATCAAGTCTGAAATTCCTAAATACAGCAAAAAATGTTTTTTCTTTTAACAACCAAGTTCTTTTATTATTTTCCAAAACTCAGTTTACAAGATTTCCAGTCTACTTTTTACCTCCCTCGATGGTTTCAGCAAAAATTAAGGACAATCAATTCTTTCCAAGCTCTCTGCTGGAGCTTGTGTCTGTCACCTCATTTCCTGGCTCCTATGAAGCAACATGAAACAAGGCTTTGGTGAAAACTATCACCGTAACATTTATATTTCCAAATACTGAGTTCAATTCCTCAAAAATAGTAATGACCTCCATGGCATATGAGATTGAACTTCCTCATCCATCACACACTCTTCTTCAGGTGTTCATACAACTGAGAATGGTTTTAAAAAAATGTTACTGGATAGTTTTCCAACTCTCCCAAGCAACGATCCCTTCCTTTCTCTCCTTCACACTTCCCAATAATATTTCACTAGACACACCAACTTTCAGACACTGTCAGGGTCTTCTTACCCTCGATTTGGTCATCTCTGCTAGCTCTATTAAGCACCTTTCTTTCACACTCATTCAAACCACAGCATAGCATATATCACCACATCCTAAATGAATTTAAAAAAAAAAAATTGTTTTCCATATCATCATCATTCAGGCAGACTTGTAGATCAATTAAATGAAGAATCAGATCTTCATTAAAGATCAAACTTTATTTAAGATCAAGGACTACGCCTCATTTGATATTTAAAAGCCATACAAAACAATTTTACTGCTGTAACATAAAAACTTACCCACTTGGCAATTGGACACCCCTGAGAGCTTTTTCCTTCCTTTCCTGTATAAACCACTACCTCTATTCTTACAGCGCTTCCTTTTGCTCCATACCTGCATTAAAAAAAGTTCATGAGTAAAACAAACTACTGTAGACCACTTTAAAACAGGAAACATTTTCAATGAAACAAGAATAACAAATTTATTTTTACTTTACCGAGAACAGAAGAAAACCAAAATATTTATAATGTCAAAAAATACTTTTAAATTTAAAATCCTATTTGCAAGAGTGATTTTGGCATTTCTCTTCTGATAACAACCTTCTACCACTAAAGAATGTTATTTGGAGAAGATGATGTTATCTACATGTAAATCCCAGTGCACTTCGTCACTAATGTGACCCTTCTGTCCAGTTTGCCACAGCTTCTTTGCATGTAGGACACTACAAAACCTTTCTGCCAGCTGCTGATCTCTGCTATTCCTATTGACTTCAATGGCACCTAAAAGCACACCGCACTTGCAATTCAGCCCTAAAGGTGCAAGAGCTCAGAAAGGACACGTGACTTTGGAACTGAAACACTAGTGCTCACCTTACGCACATCTGAACAGGGAAACACTTTACAAATGAGTACTGCAAAAAGTTTGGAAAAACAAAGCTAAACATAGCACCTGATTTCTCATAGCTCTTCTTCTTTCCTCTTTAGACAGTCAAAAAATACTGTGAGCATTAAATGCTGGATTTTCCTCACCTGTTCTCCATTATTTCTCTCACAGCAGCAACACTTGGTCCTGTTCCGAGGTGTGTGTAATATGGGCCTTCATCTTTCTCTATAATTTGCTCTGTAAGCAGGTTGAGAAAACTAAGTTGGCACATACAAAATTTACACCATTACAAGTCAGCTTAAAAACAGTTTACAGAAACACCTTCAAAATGAAATCACAACACATAAAATTTGTCCCTGAAATGTAATGAACAAAGAGTACGACAGATTTTTTTCCTCAGAGGCATCAAAATTATTTTATACTTGTTTCTTCCTATTAACCTGCTTGTATTTTTTCTTTACGTTATAAAGTAATCCTAATTATAGTAATACTCTGCATTCTTTACAAATTTTCATTACAGGAGCTGGCATGTATTGATTAAGTAAGCTTCCCAATATCCTTGTTGGTAGGAAAATATTATTAATTCATTTTAGACAAAGGAGAAAGGGGGGGGGGAGCGAATTAACTGATAGTCATATACTACAGAACAGAAAACATAATCCAGGCCTCTTAACTAGCACTCTGACGATTCAGAACATTAAAGCAAAAATGAAACAATCTGCCTGTGTACAATTTGTTGTTAAGTCTCTGACTTGTTTCTCCATCTGTGCGCTTTGATAGTCTGAAAACACAGCATGTCTAACACCATCAGCCAAGCTGTATTTGCAGAATTCTCAATACCGAGTTCAGCCTGACGCCTCATCCAGTAATGCAAATTATTATGTATGTATTATGTAATTACGTATGTAATCTCTGTGATGAGAGGTGTCTAGCAGCCTTTGACACGGACTCTTCAAGGCAAACTGATGTCGGTCATCAGGACTAACAGTGACAGTAACAAGACTGCCCACAACTATGTCCTGCTGCTTATCTAACAGCATTTAAGCAACAATGACAACATACTGGGAAATTTTTGCCCAGCCCACCTCAGACAAAAACTAGTTCTAGACCATAAAAAACAGAATCTGATATACTGCAGACAAATTCACATAAAGCACAAGTCAGCAATGACAAGTCAACAAACAGAAAAACTCCTTTTCCTCCTGGGTTTAAACTGAAGTAGAGAATTTAAACTGCCAGTTGCAATACCCAAAATACTCAATTCTGCTGTGCTTTGCAAGCCCAAAGAACACCAGGCAAAAACTACAGAAAGGGAGAAAGCAATTTCCTCCCATTTCCTAATGGCAAAACACTGATCTTTCTGCAACAGCTGTCAGGTACATTCCTCACGTTAAAGGAAGCAACGTGGACGCACCTCCATCTGAAAGGTACAGGCAAAAGTTAGCAAAAGACTTACCAACACAGTCGCAAGTTGGCAGTTCAGATTGGCCTTTTTTTGTAGGTGTATCTATTAAATTTTTTGTAGGGGTATCAAGAAACTTCATAGGTGATTCAAGGAAACTGCTGAGTGTGTTTTTTGCTGGAGAACACCCTGAGTCGCCTGCGCTCTGTGGGTGGTGGTCAGTACCCAAGCCGGTTGACGTCAGAACGGTCACTTCGCCCGCACACTCCATATTCCTGAGAGCTTCGACAGAACCTGGTACCTGGGCCCCACCACAGGGAACAGGCAGCACCTGTGACTTCGGATCTACTTGTTGTTCGACAGCACCCTGCTGAATATAGGTTTTGCCTTCACTACGTGTTTCGTTAGCTCTCAGGTTAGACTGATTAAAAGTTTGAGGCAAAGGATGCGACTGACTAACAGCTGTTTGCTGTACCTGAGAATTACATTTTTCTGTAAACATCTGTAGGTTTTCACTTGGTCTGTTCAATAAAGATGCTGTTTTCAACTGTGAAACAGCCAGAGGATTACGGGAGGACAGGTCACCATACTGGTTATGTGCGACAACTTCGTTTTTCAGTGGATCAATGCCTAGTGGGTCACGGGAGCCTGCAGTTTTGATTTGCTCATTCACCACTTCACAGCCAAACAACCTGTCTTTTTTTTTCTCTTGCGGTACCTCAGGTAGACATCTATGGAATTTTATCTGCGTTTGCGGGAGAAATAATCTTGTTTTTTCCTGTGATGCTGAAGTATTTTGATTCAGTGCTCTCTGTACTTTGGTTCTTGGAGATTTTTTTTCCGACGGAGCTATTCTGGAGTCCTGTGGCATGGTTTGACCAAGCTTGTGCAGTTTTGATGATATCCAAATGTCCTGTAACTCGCTATGCTGGCATGACAACAGCTCTAGCTGGTTTTGATTATTTTGTTGATAGCGTGTTTCTTGAGGCTTCTTTTTGTGTCTTGGTTTCCATGGTACAGCATTTCCTTTTTTATTTGTTGGTTGTTTTTGCTTTAACAGTAAGGAACTATAATTATGCCTGAAAAATACAGATTCTTTTTTCTGCAACACATCTTGGTTATATTTTGGCTGCCTCTCATGTGATATCAGATTAAGCAGTGACGCCTTTATGTCATTCTTCTGCTCTGGATTTGTCTGGTTTGATTCAATTAGCGCTGCAAGTTGAGTTAGTTGTGTAGCTACATCCTCTTCATCCTGGCTGTGAATCCCTCCTTCTTTAATCAAAGAAGTAGCTTCCAAGTTCAAATCATTACAGGTTGGCTTTTGCTCTAACTGGCC
The DNA here is from genome assembly GCA_013400535.1 of Scopus umbretta. Classification (NCBI taxonomy): domain Eukaryota; kingdom Metazoa; phylum Chordata; class Aves; order Pelecaniformes; family Scopidae; genus Scopus; species Scopus umbretta. The sequence continues at coordinate 34,496 of VZTL01065702.1, read as the reverse complement.
AAGAGTTTCCAAGTTGTTACTTGTTTGCTGGACATTACCTGAAGCATTGCAATACCGCGCAAGGGTGACCGGATCATGACTATAATTTTTCTTGGTAGTATATCCTGAAAATGATTTTGCATTAGATGTTACGTCAGTTTTGGTATCTCTTGAGGATAACTGTAATTTATACATCTCACCAGCCAGACTGGCAGGTTTATCACGCAATTCAGAAACTGAACTTTGGCCATTGTATAACACTGCCTTATTAGGGAGCTGCTTCTGCGAGTGAGCACAGTGAGCCAAGAGCTGTTGCTCATTCTGTAAGTAAGTGTCTTTGATTTCTTTTAATGCAGAAGATGTGAAGGAGGATGAGATATCCCTTTTATAACTATGAAGGAAGTTAGAAGTTGTTTCTTCTGTGCATTCACTACTTTCGGTTTTAGCTGGTGAAGTTGTTTCTAAAGGGGCTTCGGATAACTGTGTTAAAGCTTCAATAGCTACAACCTGCTCTACAGTTAAATTTCTGTTTTTTATCAGGGACAAGAAAGTCGGCTGGAGTGAAGAACCTTCATGCTCTGTCTCTGCGTTAGGTACTTTAAAGCCATCCTTCCCTGCATGCACTTCCTCTCCAGGCAGCGGAGGACAACACAAGCTTCCTTGCAGATCCGAAATGAAACCCGTCTGCAAAACTGACTTATCAGAATCCTCAAAGATGCTGCAAGTGCAGTTCTCTTCTTTCATGAAAACATTTCCTTGTTTTTCCGGGTGAACACAGCCAACGCCAGTTGTCAGAGTGTTTACTATGTTATTCAGATTGGTACCCTTCATCCATTGCATATGGGAGTTGCTTGTCAAATCTGTCCTTTCCTCTACAGATACCTTTTTCAGCGAAGCAACTGCGTCCGGTGGTGAATAATGTAGGGTTTTTATGCCATTTTTGATGGTCGGTGCAAATGATTTTTTTGGCTCAGTTAACTGACTGGGAGAGACTACTCTTTCACCGTCTTCAACGTTTTTCAAGTGTTCGTTGCCTGTCACACTTCCATGGATATCTCCGTTGACATGGACACCAAAAGATGGCTTCTCGTTATGTGTCCACTTCTCTGCTTCTAAGCCTGTCATTCTTTCTTTCTCCTTAGACTGCACATTTTCGATGGGTACTGTTTGGTTTGTTTTCACCCTGTATTTTTCACCATGACCACATATACTGCATTCCATGAGTTCTGGTCTGCGGCCATTTACTGGTTTGTTTTCTAAATTTGCCTATAAAATAATAATAAAAAAATGTGTTGTAACAGCTGTTCAAAAACATTAAAACCAAGAAGCATAAGATTTACAGCAATTAAACCCTACTTTGACAGAGATGAGGAATATCCTAATTAAGCACAGGCACAGACGCTGGGGAAAAAAAACTCAGGAAGTCATAAAAAACCCTGAAGCCTAAAGACCCTATCCGTATTTATAGCTATTTTCCCCCCACTATTGGGGGCCAGAGGAAGAAAGTATGTGCATGTGGTGGTGGCGGGAGACTAAAGAAATGAATGAACATATAAAGGATGTTAGCATTTACAATCAGATCTAAGGATCCAATTTTTAATGAATTTGCATAAGCAGATGAAAGTCTCCCTTGAGTTCAAAGCAGGACTGAAATCCAAAGGCTTGTACCACAGAAAGTGTAGTAGTAATTTGGTATAATTATACCGATTTGGCTAGACCAATGAACTGATACACCACTTGGTTGGACGCTCTAGCAAGAATGGCTGGTTTTCAGGCTTAGTTTCAAGTCCTTAAAAAATGACAAAACCTAAGCTGAAATGGATGGTAAATTAACATTAGCTCACCTGAAAGCTACCCTCTAAACTCTGTGCTTTGAGGGTAGCTGCCAGGTTTCTGAACAGTCTCTCATGTAAGCTATCCTTAACAGTATTTTAGTAAACTCTAAATTCTGTTATTCTAATTTGGTTAAATACATTCTTCATCTTCACTGATATTATGCAATTCATGTCACTGAAATAATGTCAAAATCTGGACAGAGTAAGAATACTGTGTCCTGGAAAGAACATGCATACAGGCCTTAAGATAGTAGTATGGATATGAAGTAAGGAGTTACGCAATTTAAGTTTAAAAAACAAAACAAACACATTAAAGGAGGAACTCAGGCAGAAACCACAATAAAGGCAGGAATCCAATTTTTATTACATTAATCAAATTTTATTTCTACTAAATTTGCTTTTAAAAATAATTTTAAGTCACAATAGACAGTGCTGGTACTTAATCTTACGTAGCACCTAAGAGTTATTTAAATAATCTGTAGCTTTAAGCCCTACTTCACAAGACAACCAGTACTGCTTTTCAAATCAGATATAAGTAATACACCTGGTTAATTAACCATGCGTTGGCACAGTATATCTTGGCAGTTCCCAGAAAATAGCACCCAGTTTAATATAAAACAGTTAAGTCAGACACGCTTTTGTGATCATACCAACTGAAGTGCAAGGACCTCTCTGAGAAAATAACTCAGAAGAACAAATGCAAAATAGATTTATGATTAATCATAACCATCGAATGGAATTGCCAGAAACCCCCAGGCAAAACAAGGCATACGGACCAGCTCCATCTGGAGCCCAGTGTACACCTCACACTCAACTGATTCCCGATTGATAAAAAACAAAACCAGGAATCCATAGCATGCCCTAGATATTATGAGAGGCATCATAAATTCTCGTGGAAATGCTATGAAAACACACGTCAAGCACCTATGCAGCTAAGTCAAACCTATGGAAATTACATTAAGAAAGAAAGATAACTTATTTAATGCTTTTTCATTACACACAGATGCTGACTAACGGTCTGTGAGCCTGAACTCCTCTGGATCCTGGTGATTTTCAATGATCCACAGACCCAGGGATCACCAGGCAATTTCTAAGGGATCCACAAAAGTGGTTAAGCAGCTCTATTGTTAGCAGGGGTAAATGCATTACACAGGCCTCTACAACCGTACCAGAAAATATTTTAAGGGCCCACCACAGAAAAGTAAACACACACAGTTCTATACCTGTGCAAAAGCTGAATTTCAATTACCTTAACTTAACTTCAGAAAGAACTGGGATATGAAATTGCTAGTTTTTCTTCAGCAAAAGTGTAAGATCTCTAACAGTCCAAAAGTTGTCCCCAACATGTAAAATTGTTATTAAAATTTATTTAATTAGACAATGAGGAGGCTGAGGCAATAGAAGTAAGTCGATTAAAATAATACCCCAGCATTTGTACGTTTTCAACACAATACATTCTTGTATTCCCTTCGTTTTAGACGGTGCCAGTCAACACATTTAAAAAAAAAAAAAGAATCTAAGTCTGGTAAATTAAGAGCAATGAGAGGTGGGGGGAAGCAGGAGGTTTATCCATGATCAGCATAGATGAGAGAATTTGACACAGAGTCCACGGACAGCACTCAAAGCGCAGAAATGTCATCACGCTTCTCTCTTAACTGTATTGTTCCTCAATAAAATACTTTCATCTGACCAAAACCACTCCTACACTGAAAAATCCTCAGGATATTCCCTAATCTGCCAGTAGTGCATAGGTGCAGGACTGTGTCCCCATAAGACCCCACTGATCCCAGCAGTAAAGTGGGATTACTTTTAAAATAAAATTATTCTTCATACATCATCATTTCCACTAACATTACTGGAAGCTGCCCACATACAATGAGGAAGAAAAAAGAACCAGATGAATCATATCATTGGCATGATTTGATTCATATTTTATTTTTCCACACAAAGAATAAATATCATCATAAAATCAGATATGTTTTTAAATCAAACTCTCTTGCTTTTGAGCACTACGTTGCTTTTTCTCTTCTGTTACTGAACCGCAATGAATCCTAAAAAATACCTTTTTCTTTCCTCTCTTACCAGACTTTCCAGTGGCCTTTTCTGTTTAATATGTGAAGTTATTGTTTCCCAACACAAAAAGAAATGCAGACATACTAGCAGGGGCAGAGCTCATTTGATTCTCCTCAATATAAGTCTGGCAGACAAAAAGTAATAGCTCAGCAAAAACCTTTTGCAGCTGAACGATGCAGGAGCAATCTATCTTCAAGTACTGAATGAGGACTCAAAAAAAAAAAAAAAGTAAAAAAGTAGTGAAAACCAGACAAGGATACCACAACTCCAAGCAACAGTCTTAAAATTCATGGAAGTTAAGCACGTAAGTCTGATCTGATTGATTTCTAAATCTTTTACACAAGTGTAATGAAAAGCTGAAGAATTTTAAACTGGATCAATAAAAGTAATTTCCTCTCTTCTTCATTAAGGAGAGCATTACTCTATCTGGACACATAAAATACTAACAAATCATGCTCAAGCTTAGACTCTGCAGTAGTTAGTGCTATCAGGACAGGAACCAGAGAGTACAGTCTGCTGTAGCCATAGCTGTATTACTTATACTTCAACCAGACATTATCTCTTTTATACACACACCAAAAAAAATTCACTCTGTGAGCTAATGCTTCCAGCACACATGAAAAGCCAGTTACAGCAAATCATTTCCCCATTCTTAAGAGGGTCAGACTTTAATATTAACTTTTCTTTTAACACAAGATGCCTCTGAGGTAACGCAGAGTTCACCAATTCACTATCAAAATACAACGCTAAAGCCACCCTAAAGACATTTCCACATATTCCATACAACAGAGCTGGCCACAGGTTTATGTCTCTGTTCAAACCTCTATAGGGGATAACAACACATATTGTATTAAAGGACACAACCAGAAATAATTACTCCTGTGAACCAGAAGTAACAGATGATGCCCAGATCAACTACTGATAAAATGGCTCTACAAGCAAGTCGTGGCAAGTTACATGATAACCAAAGCCAAGACCCCCAAACTAGCCCTCCCTATAGGATTCTGCTTAGGTTCCCACAAGAATACAGTACCCAACAGATCAAATAATACTTGCATCTCCTAAGCTTGTGCCAATCAATAACCAGGATGACCCGAAAGGCAGCTCTTCCAAGGTCACAACATTCATCAACATAATAGGATGAGTGGGTGACAAGCACTTGCACTTTGCATCCCTCTTCCATTGCAGTGCAACGGGTAAGTTTGGATCCAGCTGTGGTGTCTGCAGCCACACGCCACACAGCCAGCCCCACATGCGCTTCCACGTTGGCACAGAGCTGGCAGATCCTCAGAGCTCAAATACCACAACAGAAGTTTTCTTTCAGAAAATCTCTTTGGAAAAAAACCCCACACGTACTTCATCTAACATTCAAACAGGGTGTTTTATTCATGGTCCAACTGTCAGATGTCCCTGCTTCACCAAGAGATAAGAAAACACCAGCCAGCTGACCAGCAGCAATTTACTCTTACGCAATTTATTCCTACTCCCTAGCCTCTGCTCCCCAGGACATGCAGCTGTTCAGTGGAATCCAAGACCTGCACCGTATAGGACCAACATACAGGGATAAGGAGGTAAGACACGGACACGACAGGGGATAATGAGACAGAGAGCACACTTGCGGAGAAACAGTTGCTTATGCTGAGTGCTGGGTAAAAAGCCACAAACTGGTTAGAACAGAGACGAACGTAAGGCGGGATGAAGTGTAGGCCACCTTCTAAGTCCAATCAAGTTTTTTTGCATTCCAAAATAAATGCAGATACAGTAACACATTTAAGGATAAACTTCTATTTAAGACCACCTGCTTCCTGTTTGACTACCATAACGCAGACAACAGCAACGTGCTGTAAGTTGCTGCCCAAGGTCGCAGCCTGAGCAGGGTTTCCGAGCAGGCTACCAGCAGAGCGAGGAGGACAGCTGAGTAGGGGCCAAGCTGCAAGCTGGGGCATATTCCCACGAACCTCACCAGAGGCATAAAGCAATTACCAGCACACTTGCGTAACAACCACGGACATGAAAAGGTTTCTTAGTATACCACAATTCTACAGTGGCTCAGGTAAGGCACATTTTCTATAGGTCTTCATGCAGAAAAGCAGATTGGGGCCCTTTATTAATATAGCACAGACTGCATATACAAGGTGTGGTGGTGTTCCTCGGGAGAACGACATTCACAGATGGCACTGAGGAACAGGACAGGTAATTCTGCATTTTAGAAGCTACTGCAATCAAAGCAAATAACCTCTACTCTTGGCAAAATGATATAGACAAGTTTTAGCAGAGAGGCTGGTTTATACGCAACCTCAAGGGAACAAGAGGTTCTGTAAACTTGGAGAAAGTGACCCAACCTGGGATGCGTGACAGAGATCGCTCGGGATGCCTGGGATTTCACTCCCAAGTCCCCTGCCTCCAAGTATCAAATCCACCCAAAGCCACCAACTTGAGTATCACAGCAGGTACCATTTCACACTGGATCTTACAATAGCTAGAAAGTCTGCTCTGGTTGATGGTGGGTTTTTGTTTTTTTTTTCATATCTGCATCCACAACAGCAAAGAACATTCTCCAACCCACAGCTTAGTGCTCTCCTTCTCAGTTTCATCGACATTTATATCCTCTTTGCTATGTTCTTCAAACACCAGGCAGCTTTCCCACCAGGAAAGTTCCTTATCTTGTCTTTCCATGAGGAATTAGTACATTACAGCCTTAAACTCTTTACATCTTTGTTGTTTGCTTCCATTTTCTCTCCTACACCATTACCACAGTCCTCCTGCCCACCTTGTGTAACAACTTCAGTGAGACCACTTACAAAGAAGATCTACAGTATCAGACCCTAAAGGATGCACTTACTAAGAAAATAAAAAACTACAGGATACTAATTCTGGCTCTAAAGGCTTCAAATGGTGACCCCCTGAGAAGAGTATTTATTGGGTTACTACTTGGAAGTAGGCTCCCTCAGCCAAAAGCTCAAATTATTGCTTCCATCCACCCAGAGCTCTAGGTTGTGAAAGCTACAAAACAGAGGCAAGAAAAAAAATACAGAGTGCAGGACACCCCATTCTCCTACACAGGCACCCAAGGAGTGGATGTGTTAAGAAAGAAAAAAAACCCAAACATTACAGTACTTTTTCTGCCACAAAAGCAAACATAAACAAGGATCTTGCTTGGTAGTTTTTGTTTTGTTTGGTTTTGGGGTTTGGTTTGGTTTGTTTTTTACTGGTGTTTTGAATTACTCAATCATTTGTCTCCAACATTGAAACTGAGTACTCAGAGACACTGGCAGCTCTGGAAAATGCAGCACTCAATTAAGCCACAAAAGACAAATGATACAATCAGCAGCAATATGTATTCCCTAATACAACCTTCCCCTAACGTGCTTTAACTCAAATGCAGAGATAAAAGAAATTCAGTCTTTGAATTTATCCGTCCTAGCTAATGTCTCTTGCAGTCTACTCATTTATGAAATCATCACCATAGCATTAAGAAAGTACTGCCTGGCCCTCACTGTAAATGGAGAATCAGCACACTGTACAGAACAGGGTCTTCAGGGAAACGGATCACAGCTATATGTAACGTTTTTAGCAATGACCTGAAAGAACCGTGAAACTAATACTGAGAGAAAAACAGCAAGTAATGAAAAGATCAGACACGATGCTTCTTAAATGCACTGGCAAGCCAGCTGCACGCACTTCAATACAGCTAAAGGTGAAGCTGTGTATCTAGCAACAAAGACATGGGACTATATTTACAAAATGCAGGTTTCTATCTTAGAAAGCAAGGACTTTAAGGAGGACATTAACATGGTCAATAATCAACTGCACAGTAACTATAGAAACTCCTCTTGCAACCTGACAGCCAAAAGGGTTAGTCAGATTCTTGGATGCATAAATAACAATACGATTAGGAAGAGACGGGTTACTTTCTATCCTGTACTTGGCAGTTTTGCACCTGCTAGTGGAATAAAGCATCTAGTTCTGGCATACCCGATTCAAGCAAGACATTGATATGCTGGAGAGGGCTTGGAGAACCACGAGAGTGACAAAGGATTGAAACATCTTGAAGTGAAAGCCTCAAGTTCACTCTCTACTCACTCTCCGCAATTTACCAAAGAAAACTGAAAAGCCACAAACTGTGGCGAAGTCTGTGTGGAAAAGAAAGCTGATTACAGAAGGCTCCTTGTTCTAGCAGACAAAAGTATAACAAGGACTCAATGACTTTAAGGCCAGAGAAGTCCAGACTGGAACCACGGTGCACATTTTTACAGCCGGACAGAGAAAGAGCCAAGAATCTGGCACCATCATGTGTGAACCAAACCGATACAAGTTAATAATTTTCCTTCAGTTTCAGTTCAGTAGAGACCCGAACTGCTAAGGGAAGGTAACATTTCAGTTCCCATAATCTAACCAGGAAGATATGCAACTCCTTAATTTAAGCCACAGTTTAAGTGCCTAACCATTGGCTGTACAACGAATTACGCTATGTACAAGTAGCTACATGCTGGTAGCTGCTCTCGGACCAGATCTGCGAAGGACACACAACACCGTGAGTTAACAATGCTAATCGGCCCTCGCACACACACACATCCCGTTTTCCCCTCACGCTGAAGCATCAGCACAGGTCCCAAATAGACATTGCAACAAGTCACGTGCAAGACTTCTCCAGACTTAAACATCTATATTTACAGGTATATTCTAGCCTGGTTTTAAAGCTGATGAGGGGCCACAAAACTAAAAGGAGTAACTAATACTCTTTACCAATAGAAAAGTTGGTGACAGGTATGTCAGAGGAACAGCTAAAGGTAATTCAGATAAAAGAAAGAAAAATAGTCATGCTGATCACTCAAGCCGCCAAACTACAAGGCTGCAGCACTATCCAGGATTTTGCATCTATGTTTTGCTTATTCTCATGAGGAAAAAAGCCTAACAAATGGCAAATTGTGTTTCTCTTCTGTCTCTACCAGAGCTAGCACACCTATGGTTTTAAATAAAGCTCAAAATGGAATTTACCCTGTATGTAACTTCCACTTTCTCTTTACAGGAGGACCAGCTTTTGCGCACATATTGGAATAATAGCAAAGTTGTTCTGGAGCAGCACTGAACAACAGTGGTGTTTACATTGCAAAATTCAGACAGCGATCACCTGTCACTGCAAATGCTTTACATTTTTAAATACACAAAAATTTTTCCTCTTATTCACAAGTTCAGAAAAACCTTTATTTTAGGAAAATGAAACGTAGAGCCGAATTTTACTACAGAGCGTCAAACTATAATGCAATACAGACAACACCAGCAAAACATTGATTGAGAAGGGAATTCACAGTCAAGACACAAACCACTCAATTTTAAGCCAGCATTGAAAAAATCATGTTTCAAAAGGCTTAACATTAAAGCTGTCAGAACAATAAGGACAGCCAAATATATTCTATATACTGATTTTATGTAAGTTAATGAAGTGATCGTTGTTAGTTCCTCATAGGTAATTCCTGTTTTCTTGATATTGGTTAAGTTGCATGTATTTCGCATTTAGAAAAAAATACCTTTATACGAATGCATGGATTCTTCTCACCTCCCAAATGAAATCCTGCAATTATGAATTTATTTTAGGAGGAATAAAATATTTTGGTCTCTGCATAGGCAAGGCTGATGTCAATGGGAAAGTCTGCTGCAGTCACATCTGCTAAATTAACTTTCTCATACTCAGTAACACTAAATATAAAAATAAATATAAAAATCCGAATGTAAACATTGCAGAAAGAAAAAAAAAACACAGAAGTGAAATCTGGTGCCACCCAAGTAAGTTTGGGGCTTCTCACTGGTTTTCTCCCACATCAGTTACTAAAAGCAATCAACAAACTTGCTTAGCAATACAGTATCAGGCTCTAAACAAACAGCGCCCATTTTCAAAGCAATATAAACAAAATGACATACCTGGAATAGGAAACCAGTGTTTATTTCATAATGCTCTAGCTTCATTAAGAAGCTAAACTATGTATCAATATACCTATGCATCTGTCCTTCATCTACGCATGTAGATTTTCCTTCCTTCCCACAAACTATGTTACTTTTACTGCTTGTTTTATGACATTTTTGATCACAAACACATTTTCTACCTTTTTAAGAAGCTCCACCTCTAAATCCACTGAAGCAGAAGACCCAGCGCTGCACTAAAACACAGTGACAGTCAAGATCCACAAATAAATAGCGATTCAGACCACACAAAACCCATCCAAAACCACTGGCCTGGCCTTACTCGACACTTCCCAGCCTCACCGTGCCTCTGCCTCCACCGTTCCCTAAGGAGGAGTGGCCCTATCCCCACAACTGCTTTGCTACAGCAAGAAAGGAGCTAACTCAGAAAACTCACTTCTCCCTCTCCTCCTCTCAAAGGAGGGTGTCCCTTTCTTCCTTCAACATTTTGGGGAGTTGGGTCATGGGGGTAAAGAGCACCATGATAATGCTGCCAGGAAAGCAAGGTGGGGGTCCTGAGGAGGAGGAGGATGGGAGAGGGAGCAGCACTGACGTAAGGGAGCTCTGTGGGAACAAGGGGGGCAAGGGAAGGAGCACGGCTCTGCACCCTATCCAGCTCACTCTGTGCAGCAGGAAAAAGTCCACATGGGACAGGCTTCAACTCCCCCAGAAACTGGCTGGAAAAATTAATGAGTAGAAAATTACTAGAGTAAGGTTAATAATTTACAGACCATTTACAAAGGCCTTCTTTGTTAGGACTCCATTCAAAAAAATGTCTACATACATGAGTAGTCTTAGCAGCACTGTACAAACAAAAAATGGAAGTGCTTCGTATGTTCCCATGAGTGCATTCCTGTGGAAGTGCTGGAAGGGCTGCACATGGAAGCACGCTACTAAACTACAACCATAATCGTGCCTGCGCACATCAAGTGAGGTGCGTGAGCCTATCAACAGCAAAAAACAATTTAATCCCATTTAGATAAACACGCATCCAGCTTGAAAAAGGTCAAAATTAGAAGGACATTTCCTTCAAAAGACAATACCTACATTTTTTTAAACTAGTTAGCAGCTAAGTTACTTATTTTTAAAAATAAAAGTTGGCTAATTTGCATAGGCCACTCGCATACCAAAAGTAAGCTCCCCCTATCAAAAAAAGGGCGCGAAAAGGCACGTAAGAAATAGGCGGACACTTTTGACCGGTACTCAAAGCGATTTTAATAGGCATTTACTGAAGGAATACTTTCCAAGGTGATAATGTCCCTCTAAAAGACACAAAGAATAAGGTAAGTATTTTCTGGACAACATCCTTTCCAACTTGTATTACACTTTTCTGTCATCTTCCTCTGTAAAATTCCACTGCAGTGCAATTCCATCCATTGACTTGCTCATATCTTATTTTAAAAGGGGAAAAAAGTAATAAAATTTAATTTCTTCCAGCTAAATATTCTGGCAGATATTTTGCACTAAAAACATACACCACAATTTAGAATAAACTTTCAAAATCAATTCAATCCATGCTCACTCAGAGCACTATCATGAATGTTAACAGTTACTTGCCTTAACTCTTATTCACACATATATGAGCTTGACAAAAAAAAGAAGTGTATTTTTAATTTCTTCAAACAGCAAAACTAAAACTGCATTGTAAAAAAGGCAACAGCAGGTCTGCCAAACCAACTTCATTTTTTAAAGTTGTTTTTAATAAGAAAGACCATGCTTTGTATGCATGGAGGAGAAAAATTAAAGAGAGTACTCAAGTATGTATTTGTAGCTTTGATGGAAATGAAACTTTTACTGGTTCCTAATATGATGTTTATAAACAAACCAAAAGTTCTAGGTACTGAGTCATCTCTAGCTTTTGGCTTGGCTTCAACTGAACGGATTTTGCAGAGTTTAGCAGGCATCGTTTGCACGTCTCCGGCGCACACGATTACCATTATACTGTTTATGCATCAACACGCAACCAGAATCAGTCAGAGAACAAGGAATGTGCATGCAGTTGTAATACTCACTTAATACTGCATATATTATTCTGGATCTCTCCCACAGTCTCTTCCCTTCCCCCCCCCCCCCCCCCCCCCCCCCCCCCTCCCCCCCTTCACTCCGATNGCTCTCCCCCCCCCCCCCCCCCCCCCCGCCTTTTTGGGGTTTTGGGGGGGTTTTTGTTGCTGTTGATTTGTGGTTTTTTTTTAAATCCCCATCAACACAGCAAACATCTGCAGCCATCCAAATGGTAGACTTGACTCCACAGAACCTAGTAGGAAGACCACGGACTGTACTTCTTCATCAGCTGTATCTTGATCGGTGGGAGGTTTCCCTGCTGTCTGTACTTGATATCTGTCGATGTCCCTGACAACATGATGCCATGTTTGACTGTCCCATTCCCCTGAGCTCTGTGTTAATAAACTTGCACACGACTGCAAACGTTTCCCCTCTGTTAAGGGGAGATGCATTGCACTGCCCAAACTGAGTGAGAACACTGCTAGGTGGCTAAAAGGAAAATGATAGTAATTGAAGCAAGGCGTATAATGTGCCTTTTGAAACACAGATGATTTAATTTTTAAGTACGAATCCCTTCATACACAAGACTTTCCATTATCAGGAATAAAATTAAACAACTGTCTGCTTAACTCTGGAAAACGCACAATATAAATGGTAAAAAAACCCCGGAGTATACTCCTTCCTTAATATCCATTACCACGAACTCACAAAGACTCTTCAATGAGCATCTGCTTGCTAGAAGTGATGAATATTTCAGATGTTCTTTCAAAATAAACATGGAGATCCTAATACAGTATTTATAGCACGGAATAATTTCCTAAATGACTCCTCCTACAATAACCAGAAAGGAGCACTTAAATACCAGTGTAGAAATGACAAATAGTAAACCAAAGGTACAGTATAATAGCAGGTATCACTTTTAGCCTTAATGTTTTTACCTGTCCAACCTGTTTCCAACAAGAAAGCATTGCTTATTTTCATCCCATACAGAAGAATTTGTAAACTTGTTGGTCCTAAGAAGCACAATTAGAAAGGGCACGAGCCCTCCAGCAAATAACTGTGCATCTGTACAACTTAGGAGGATTAGAGAAATACTAACTCTATGTATTATTGCAAGAGAGTACTAACAATCCTCCTTTAAGAAAGTTTACAATGCTATCTGAAACAAAACACAAAGAAAAAAAAAAGGAAATATTCTGTTAAAGGTTTGAAAGTGTCACTGGTCAGATGCCCTCAATCACAACTGATCATTAAAATAAAGGTTGAAGTTTTAATTCAATAGATACGACAATACCACCTTACGTGGCAGTCCCACCAATAACAGAAGCCAGGTTAGAGACAGTCATATACCAGAATATCGTATTTCTAAAAACACCCTTGTAAAGAAGTCTGCAAGTGACGTAGCTTTTTCTAAGTTTACTGCAGCTGACAGAGATACGAAACCAAACTTAGGATGACCAGCTTCCCTCCTCCCCTCCAAAAAAACAAAGAAAAACACCACCAACCCCAACCGAGAGGTTTCATACGATGCCTTCAGGGGCACCACACCTTACCTGGTGCATGCAAATGAATAAACTCTTACAAAATACACTTCCGCACCACAAAACGAAGACAAATACTACAAAACACAAAGACCAGCAACCACAACCAAATAGGAAACACTGCAGCATCAATTCGGCAAAGGAAAAGTCAAACCAGAAATAAACTCAAGTCCAACAACTAAAATATGATCCTATGCACACACGAAAACAGACAAGCCTTTCCATTTAAGAGCCAAGGAAAAATAAAAAAAATCGAAAACCCACTCTTCAGAAGCCTTTTTGGGAGGGAGACAAATGACAGCACCATATTACATAGCAACCTGCCCTGCCATCGAATCAGAAACAGCGGTAAAATGAACTCAAAGAGAAAAACCTGAAGACCCGCTATGAACCCCTACTGTAGACAGACGCCTAATGCAACATATCTGCCTGTCACCAAAAAAAAAAGAAAAAAAAAGATTTTTCACACCTTGCAAGAACAGGCATCATACCAATTACACATTACAAAGCTGAATGACTTGTTTACAAACAGTCCTTGTTTTGCACACTACTATCAACTTAACCGCACAAACCACAGAATGAACGCTAAAGTTTTAGCTACACCTATGCGTTACATTACAAGAGCAGCAGTAATTAAAATAACTAATTAAAAGTATATCCATGACTTAATGAAAATGCTAATTTTTTTGACAGATTAATTGATTTAATGAAAGGAAAAAAAGCACTTGCTAGTGCTGTACAACTACAATTACTCTTAGCGTACAGGGAGGTGGTTTGCGCAACTACTCCTACCACATGAAACGCTCTTAAGGTTGGACGTACTCGGAAGTCAAATAAGATTAACCAAGGAGCAAGTAACCTGTAAAACTTTTAACTTTGCTTTGTCTTACAAAAGCGTAACTCCTTTAACCAACTTTATGTAACATGTAACACTGAAGACAAAACTGATAAGAAATTGGGACGTTTTAAAATCAAATTACACTACAGACGTTCAGCATTTATCAAACATGCTATGTCCAATGACTTCTGAAATTTTAATGTACGGAAACAATAGTAAACTACCTTATATTACATTTAGCTAGTATAAGAGAATGTTTCTACAAAGTAAGTTTAACAACATGTATTTTTTTCTCATTTTCCTTAGCTTCATCTTACACATCCCATCCATCTTACTTGCATCATCCATCCTCCAACATGTTAGTTTGAAACAATAGACCGAATGACTTATTTCTATTCAAAATATTCCACCGACTGAAAGACGCAATATCAACGCGCTACCCGTTACTTTTTTCTTAAAAGAACGTTAGCCATGACTGTAATAAGTCTGTGTTTTACTACAAAACCTAAGACATTTCCATTTGAAACATCAATCTTTTGTCATCACGAGATAGCCATCTTAAAAATCTTGAAGAAACGTGTTACCACGTGAAACCGAAGGCTGTTTTAAGTTCACAGAATTTTCAGTTTCACTTGAGGTGTTCTAAAGTTTAAAGAAAAAAGGAAATCAAAACTACAGTAACGCCCGCATAAAATTTCCACTTTTGTTAATTTGGTTTGCATTGTAACATTGACTTCTCACATTAAATTTCAGATGCCATAAAACCTGTATGCTAAAAACCCCACCAACATTCAACCGTTACCTTTGGAAGTATGAAACTAGGAAAAGAGGAAATTAAAGCGAATCTTCAATGCACTGGAACGCAAACTTTTTGGTCTGCAGACTTGTGCAAAAAGATTCAAGTATGTCTACAAAATGCTGGAGAGAAAGAGAGGAAGAAAAAATAATAAAAAAACCACCAACACAAAAAAGAACGTGTTCTGTGCTTTTAAAATTAGCTAATCTCCTGAAGAGCTGGAAAGCGCCGCTTCCCAGAAATTAACCCTTTGGCTTCCTAGCCTACATGACAAGAAAATGCTGCTTAAAACGGGAGGGGATAAATATTAAAGCAATCATCGGTTACCTTTAACACTCTTTGCTTCCTCCTCTGAGGTCTTTTGTTTTCAGTTAGAACCTAAAAAAACATCAAATTGCAGAATAAGTTGTGGTCACAAAGGCAGACACCTCCGATTCTTTTTTTTTTTTCTCTTTTTTNGCCCGCCCGCGGGCACGCGCAGGCGAAGCCAATAAGAGTTTTCCCCGGGTGCAAAAAAGCAACGGGGACAGAGCACCCGTGGGCGCACCCCGGCTCGCCCTGGGAAGGAGTGGAAATCGCCGCTCCAGCGGACAGCCGAGCGGGGGGGAACCGCTGCGTGGCACCAGCCCCCCCGTCCCAGCAGGAGCCCAGCACCCAGCGCACCCAAAAAGCAGCAGGCTCGCACCGACCCTGCCCGCTGCTGCGCGCAACCCACGCGGCCCCGCGGCAAGACAAGGCTCCGTCTTCATCTGTTCCCACAGCGCCTAAGGAAGTTATCTGCTGCAAACAGATTACAACGGGAGCAGGCCACCCTAGGAACACGAAATGCCGTTGTTTTCCCCGCGTCTCCACCTGCTTAGGACGTTCATCCGGGTGGAAGAAGGATGGAGGGGGTCCCAGCTCTACCGCCAGTTTCCAGGCCAAGCCCTAAGGTATCGCACAGGCGCTCGCTAACCCTGGACAGCACACAAGTAGCGTATTCAAACACGCCACTACTCACCCAAGCATTTACTGAAACAATGTGCACTTGACATCTGAACCAGAAAGTTGGCCGTGGATGTACGCACTACACGTGCGAGAACTATGAAAACATCTTTTCAGCCGCTGCAGGCTGCGATCTGAAGCCGTTTTCTTTATCTACTCCTAAATTACAAGAGTAACTCCTGTCTGGTTATTGCTGCGGATCAGTTAGGTAGTGCAAATGCTCAGATGCGGACACGCGACTCATTCTGCAGCGTGCCAATCAGGCAAGAGAAAGCTGTTGCTCATTTCTGTCATCTGATGCTACCTTGTGTTTACGTTCCTCATTTGTTGCACCAGAATACTGGATTAAATAGAATTTAGGATCAGGTGAAATAAAAGTACAGATTTGTAATGTTTTCCTAAAATACCAGACGTCTGCAAGGGTCTTTAAGTGTAATAAAAAGAAGAGATACATACACTCGGTGATCCGATTCTTCCTTGCAGCTTCGGTTACTTAAGATGCCTTACGGTCCAGGAAAAAAAATATTAAGAAAAAAATATTTATTCTGTTTGCGCAGAAACCTAAGACCCAGTATTCTGATTCGATCCCTAGTTTGTTGCGTGCACCGGACAGCACTTAGGTGGTAGTTTCAGGTTTCCTTGTTAGTTAGGCAGTTTCCCCTCCCGTTAGGATGGGTCCTCACATGCAAGGAAGGAAAGAAACCTCTTCAAATAAAAATTTCCCTGTAAAAGCGGTAAGAACTGGCACAGAAACCAAGGAGCAGTGAGGAGGCAAGTCTTTTAACGCATCCTCTGACAATAACTAGACCCCAAACTAACCCATTTCCCTATAGTTTAGGCCGCATTACAGTCCACCCCCAGGACCAGAAAGAATGG